>CAHIKZ030005169.1:2920000-3135000 GCA_903632075.3 Acanthosepion pharaonis | reverse complement strand
GTCTTGAAGACAACAAAGATTTTGAGAATCCTTTCTGCTCACCTGGTGTATCGGTCTGTGTCCAAGATCTAATACAATGTTTCAATCAGAAAGAAGGTAGCAGGTCAAAGCAAGGTTACTTTCAGTAGAATTTAGCAAAATGTGCCCGAAGAAATCGGCAACGTCGAAGAGGAAAAAAAAACAGAAGGAAAAAAGCTATTTTCAACAGAACAAGAATTTGTGAAGAGAGAAAAGTAGAGGATCTGATGAAGAAAAAGGTAAATATTTTGATGGTTGGCATGACAACCAAATGCTACTATGTATAAGTAATGTACACTGGTATTGATCCACCCACCTACCCACCTGCACACTGCAAGTGCTAGATTCATGTGGGTGGGGACTGGAACTCCACCCAAAACTGACTGTGTGCAAAGAGGAAATGGAGATGGGTACAAGATGCATGACATTTGATGGGTTAAAATAGATTGAGTGAATGAAAAAAATAATGTGTGTGTATATGCGCATATGCATTGAAAATAATGTGTGTGTATATGCGTATATGCATTGAAAAATAGACAGGCAGCACAAATGTGACATCATTATATACCTTGAAAGCTGCATTCGAAATAGCAAATATTAATATTCATAAAAAAAAAATTTCTCAATTGAGACAAAATGGCAAAGATTCTGTCTTAAAGCTAATATGACAGGGTACAAAAATGATTAATAGGATAACAACAACTATGCAAAAAAACAAAAAAAACCAAACAAACAAAAAATCTAGGAAGATAAAATTCAATATGAAAGCTACTCAATTGAAGAGTATATAAATTTGAAAAACTGGTTGTCAGCCTCTGTAAGTAACATCAGATAATTTTTTTGTCAAATGTCATGTGTCCTCAGGATGTAGGCAATCATGGCTCTCCACTGATTCCTTTTATTTATTATCTATAAATTGCCAAAAAATAGTCCTGTTGTCTCCTCTATGGTTTTGAATTCAGAGTTTCATTTTCCCTTTCAGGATATATGATCATGGCTCTCCACTGATTCCTTTTTCTTTATTATCTGTGAATTGCCATGACTTCTTGGGAAAGATAGAAGAGTGGTTTCCTGTTGTCTCCTCTATGGTTTTGAATTCAGAGTTTCATTCTCCCTTTCAGGATATAGGTGATCATGGCTCTCCACTGATTCCTTTTCTTTATTATCTGTGAATTGCCATGACTTCTTGGGAAAGATAGAAGAGTGGTTTCCTGTTGTCTCCTCTATGGTTTTGAATTCAGAGTTTTCATTTCCCTTTCAGGATATAGGTGATCATGGCTCTCCACTGATTCCTTTTTTCTTTATTATCTGTGAATTGCCATGACTTCTTGGGAAAGATAGAAGAGTGGTTTCCTGTTATCTCTCTATGGTTTTGAATTCAGAGTTTTCATTCTCCCTTTCAGGATTTTCATTCTCCACTGATTCCTTTTCTTTATTATCTGGATATATGACTTCTTGGGAAAGATAGCAGAGTGGTTTCTCTCCACTATGGTTTTGATTCCTTTTCTTTCAGGATATTATCTGTGATTCCCTTTTCTTTCTTTATTATTAATTGCCATGACTTCTTGGGAAAGATAGAAGAGTGGTTTCCTGTTGTCTCCTCTATGGTTTTGAATTCAGAGTTTCATTCTCCCTTTCAGGATATAGGTGATCATGGCTCTCCACTGATTCCTTTTCTTTATTATCTGTGAATTGCCATGACTTCTTGGGAAAGATAGCAGAGTGGTTTCTGTTGTCTCCTCTATGGTTTTGAATTCTTTCATTCTCCCTTTCAGGATATAGGTTTTGGCTCTCACTGATTCCTTTTCATTATCTGTTTCCAGGATCTTGGGAAAGATAGCAGAGTGGTTTCCTGTTGTCTCCTCTATGGTTTTGAATTCAGAGTTTTCATTCTCCCTTTCAGGATATATCTGGCTCTCCACTGATTCCTTTTCTTTGACTTCTTGGAATTGCCATGACTTCTTGGGAAAGATAGCAGAGTGGTTTCCTGTTGTCTCCTCTATGGTTTTGAATTCAGAGTTTTCATTCTCCCTTTCAGGATATAGGTGATCATGGCTCTCCACTGATTCCTTTTCTTTATTATCTGTGAATTGCCATGACTTCTTGGGAAAGATAGCAGAGTGGTTTCCTGTTGTCTCCTCTATGGTTTTGAATTCAGAGTTTTCATTCTCCTTTCAGGATATAGGTGATCATGGCTCTCCACTGATTCCTTTTCTTTATTATCTGTGAATTGCCATGACTTCTTGGGAAAGATAGCAGAGTGGTTTCCTGTTGTCTCCTCTATGGTTTTGAATTCAGAGTTTTCATTCTCCTTTCAGGATATAGGTGATCATGGCTCTCCACTGATTCCTTTTCTTTATTATCTGTGAATTGCCATGACTTCTTGGGAAAGATAGCAGAGTGGTTTCCTGTTGTCTCCTCTATGGTTTTGAATTCAGAGTTTTCATTCTCCCTTTCAGGATATAGGTGATCATGGCTCTCCACTGATTCCTTTTCTTTTTATTATCTGTGAATTGCCATGACTTCTTGGGAAAGATAGCAGAGTGGTTTCCTGTTGTCTCCTCTATGGTTTTGAATTCAGAGTTTTCATTCTCCCTTTCAGGATATAGGTGATCATGGCTCTCCACTGATTCCTTTTCTTTATTCTGTGAATTGCCATGATTCTTGGGAAAGATAGCCATGTTTCCTGTTGTCTCCTCTATGGTTTTGAATTCAGAGTTTTTCTCTCCCTTTCAGGATATAGGTGATCAGGCTTCCACTGATTCCTTTTCTTTATTATCTGTGAATTGCCATGACTTCTTGGGAAAGATAGAAGAGTCCTGTTGTCTCCTCAATGGTTTTGAATTCATAGTTTTCATTCTCCCTTTCAGGATATAGGTGATCATGGCTCTCCACTGATTCCTTTTCTTTATTATCTGTGAATTACCATGACTTCTTGGGAAAGATAGAAGAGTAGTTTCCTGTTGTCTCCTCTATGGTTTTGAATTCAGAGTTTTCATTCTCCCTTTCAGGATATAGGTGATCATGGCTCTCCACTGATTCCTTTTCTTTATTATCTGTGAATTGCCATGACTTCTTGGGAAAGATAGCAGAGTGGTTTCCTGTTGTCTCCTCTATGGTTTTGAATTCAGAGTTTCATTCTCCCTTTCAGGATATAGGTGATCATGGCTCTCCACTGATTCCTTTTTCTTTATTATCTGTGAATTGCCATGACTTCTTGGGAAAGATAGCAGAGTGGTTTCCTGTTGTCTCCTCTATGGTTTTGAATTCAGAGTTTTCATTCTCCCTTTCAGGATATAGGTGATCATGGCTCTCCACTGATTCCTTTTCTTTATTATCTGTGAATTGCCATGACTTCTTGGGAAAGATAGAAGAGTGGTTTCCTGTTATCTCCTCTATGGTTTTGAATTCAGAGTTTTCATTCTCCCTTTCAGGATATAGGTGATCATGGCTCTCCACTGATTCCTTTTCTTTATTATCTGTGAATTGCCATGACTTCTTGGGAAAGATAGAAGAGTAGTTTCCTGTTGTCTCCTCTATGGTTTTGAATTCAGAGTTTTCATTCTCCCTTTCAGGACATAGGTGATCATGGCTCTCCACTGATTCCTTTTCTTTATTATCTGTGAATTGCCATGACTTCTTGGGAAAGATAGCAGAGTGGTTTCCTGTTGTCTCCTCTATGGTTTTGAATTCAGAGTTTTCATTCTCCCTTTCAGGATATAGGTGATCATGGCTCTCCACTGATTCCTTTTCTTTATTATCTGTGAATTGCCATGACTTCTTGGGAAAGATAGCAGAGTGGTTTCCTGTTGTCTCCTCTATGGTTTTGAATTCAGAGTTTTCATTCTCCCTTTCAGGATATAAGTGATCATGGCTCTCCACTGAATCCTTTTCTTTATTATCTGTGAATTGCCACACATTCTTGGAAAAGGTAATGGGGTAGTTTCCTCATTTTTCATGGTCTAGAATTCAGAGTAACCCTTATCCTTGTTGCCTACCACTCAAGCCTAGAGAGTCCCATGTACCCTGCCAATATAATAAGAATGTTGGAAATGTTAGAATCTTAAATAAATAAACAACAAATTCTGTCTGTCCATCCATGTAACTTAAACCCTTATAACTCAGGCCACACTTGTTCTACATATACGTTTTTGGAATCAGGATGATCCCTGGATTGAAAATCTGTTCTTCATATGGTGCTTGAACATCCAGTATTGAGATTTGTGTCTGGATGTGGAGGGAACAGTTAAAACTTCAAATTTTAAAATAACTGAAAAAAATTAGTGATTTTAAAAGTTTTTTTAATTTATATTGAGTTTAAAGTAATACAAAAACTTAGTGAATTTAAAAATGTTTGTTTCAGATACAGTTTAAAATATCTCCAAAACTTTGTAAATTGAGGAAATCATTTTTATTCCTTCAAAATGCCAATGAATCAGATTTAAAGTGAGAAGTTTTGAAATTCAGTGGAGTTTGTGATTTGAAGAACTTAATTTTCAGCCTGAATTGGAATTTTGACCCAAATCTGATTTCCAGCCCAAATAATAGTTTTGGTCAGAATTGAACGTATAGCCTGAGTCAGGGTTAAAGTGAGGTTTTGAAGTTCCATGGAATGAATTGAAGAATTCAAAGTGATTTCTTCAAAATTATCATTGATTTTTCTAAGCTGGACCTGAGGTCCTGTTAATAACTTATCTCATTTAATGAAAAATCAGAAGTAATGGCAGCCTGCAAAGACACAAGAAGATTCCTATTGGCCAATTATGATCCTGGATAGGAGTATTTGTACAAATGGTACCAGCCCCCACTTTCTATTTAGCTTTGTCTTTTTACCTCTTTTTCTTTCAACCACTTTTCCATCCTCTCCCTGTCAGGGTGGGTACAAATTTTTTTAAGGCAAAACACTTACTGCCTGATGAAACCATCTTGGTAGAAACCAGGATTTCAGACATTTTGTTTCTTAATTTGCCCTACATTTTCATTGTATGAAAATTGTATTGCGAACTATCTCCATTTAGCCATTCGGTTTTGGCAAATATCACATTTTTCCAAAGATTGAATCTATATATATATATATATGTGTGTGTGTGTGTGTGCATGACTGAGTGAATGAATGAATGAGAAAGTTATCCAAATTTAAATACAACATCATTAAAAAATTGACTCACACTAAGTATCAGTTTGTCTCATCGACACAAGATTTTTTACATATGCATGGCAATATTTGTAATGAAAAAATCTTCCCATTAAAGTACAGATTAAATAAGAATAAATACCCAGTTTCAAATCTACTGACATTTGCCATATCTACAATGGATGAATTAAAAGTTATAATAACTATAACATGGTGATTTTTAAATAATGCACATGAATGCACCATCACAATGAAATGCAGATTTTATCATGGTTACAATAAGTTTGTCTTTGTAATTTACTCCTGAAGATGATTGTGGAAAAGATTGAAAGTACTGGGGTTAGAAAAAAACTACAGTACCTTCCTTGATGAATTTTATCTTAACATCCAGAAACTGATTAGAGAACTAGAAAGGATCAATATAAAAATAGACATAGTATGTCTATATTATTGAATGAAGCATGTTTTGAAAGAAAATATTCTGCCTAAATATACATACATAAATATACACATCTTTCGTTAAATGTGATGGACAAGGAAAATTTCAACAATTTTTTGATTTAGCTTTTTCAGTGTTCTTATATTTTTGCATTTGGTGGGAGTGAGCAAGTACAATTGGAAAAATTAAGAACACTGGAAAAACTAAATAAAAAATTATTAAAATTTTTCTTGTCCATCACATTTAATGAAAGATGTTCAAAAGAAAGGTTGCTTCCCAAATAATATATATATATATATATATATATATATATATATATATATATATGTGTGTGTGTGTATATATATATATATATATATATATATATATATATTTTGTTACGTGTTGATAATTGTAACAAAGGAAAAAAAATGATTTACCACAACACAGAGCTAAATCACAAACAAATATTTAATTTACTAAAAACAGAACATAAAATATATACAAGATAAACAATTATGGCCTACAAAACT
Source organism: Acanthosepion pharaonis (assembly GCA_903632075.3). Taxonomy (NCBI): domain Eukaryota; kingdom Metazoa; phylum Mollusca; class Cephalopoda; order Sepiida; family Sepiidae; genus Acanthosepion; species Acanthosepion pharaonis. The sequence continues at coordinate 3,128,897 of CAHIKZ030005169.1, read as the reverse complement.
GAAAACACAGAGTTACTGGCGGAGTGTTACAAGGAAGAAGGAAAGGGAATCTAATATCTTTATCACTTTAGGGCTAGTGAAGTAATCTAAGTGCTATTTTTGGAAATCCACAAAGGTGTGTAAATAAATATTAATGGTCAATGAAAATTAGTCAAAATTCTATTTACCAAATTTGTTCCATGAAATTCTCTTTTGGGTTTTTGTTGGTCGGCAACTTTTTATAGAGATTCTTTCGGCTGGAATCAAAAGCCAGAGTTGATAACAGCAGAAATTCCCATTCATCAACTGACAACCCTTTTCCAAAATCCCATTTTTATAGGGGCTAACACCTAATTTGCATATTTCTAGATGTTTCTCGAATCATCTAGAATGATTTAGAATCTTCCAAACATTCTATTTCTAATTTCTCTATTTTACAACTACTTCATGAATGAAAACTTTTTTGTAATAACAAGTAGAACTCAGTGGAATCCCTTATTATAGAAATGCATCCTCGTAACAATATATATATATATATATATATATATATATATATAAAATCCATTAAATCTGCATGGACCAGAACCCAATCAAACATTTATAGAAAGAGAACCATAAAGTCTTGTATTTCAAAAGTTATAACAATTTTGTTTAAATGTTTGCAATCTTAGGAAGTGAGAAGGACAAACAAGTTTTAATTTGCATTCGTTCAAAACATATATACTTGGAAATATTTTTTCTGGTACAAGGCCACATTTTGTGAAGTAGTCAGTGAAGAAGTCACCCAAATAGTGATTACTATAAAGCAACTATCTATGAAGACATTTATTTGTCAGATTTACCTCACCTTTCCCTAGGCAGCCGTCTATATTAGCAACATCAGTAGCAGAGATAGTGTATTTAATGCCTTGATATCATAAGAGTGCCATTTATGTAATAAACAATTGCCCTGGACAGATGTATGGTAGACCAAAGAGGCTGCAATAGCCAGATGCAAGTGAATGGTGGACTGGGAGCTGGTGCAGTAGGTAAATGCCTGCCATCTCAAGAGTAATTGCCAGCATTATTGGAGGAAAGAAGCAAAGAAATGCAGTAAAGCATGACAAAACCAATTACACTTGAGTGAGCTATGCAATGCCCATTATGCTTACATATACACAATTGTAAATGTCTGCAAGTGGAGAATGCATTACCTGTAATATGGTGAATGCATTACCTGTAGAAATGTCAGTAGAAGAATATACAGGTGGGAAGAGGTAATGTGTTTATGTATGTAAGTAAAATAAATTTGTTTACTTAGCTGCTGAATATCTTTACTCATAATATCAAACTGTACAAGTACAAAAAACTACTAGCCTTAAATAAATTATGTTCCAGAAATATTTTGGTTGACCAATTTTTAGCAAAATACAATCCTTGTTTTATATATATATATATATATATATATATATATATATATGCATGAATATCATGGCTGTTGACTCATTAGATGAATATGACCATCACTAACAATTCTATCTACCTGGGTTTGGGAGTTGAGAGTTTTGCTTCTAGTCAAAATACAATCTTTGTTATATATATATATATATATATATATATATATTCATGTATATCACGGCTGTTGACTCATTAGATGAGTATGACCATCACTAACAATTCCATCTAGCTGGGTTTGGGAATTGAGAGTTTTGCTTCTCCTAGTCTAGTTACCAACTAAGGTTGAAGAGCCTAGTCTACCCTACTATTTAAATCATAGCTGAAGGTAGAAGAGATGGATTCATACCTTTTGCCAACAGCATTTGTGCAAAAGTGAATGTAGGCAATTTGTTCCCAGTAAATATTCTGAATCATTCTATTTTTTCTAAAGTTTTCCTTGCAATTCAAATAGGTCTTTGGTCATAACTTATCAAATGCTTTTGTGTAGTCTATGAAAGATACATCTATGTCCTGTTCAAGGTTTAATGTGTTAAAAATAAAACAAAAAAACATGACTTTTAATTTGGAAGTGTCTTGTAGAGTTGATAAATTTTGGTGGATATTTCAGTCTGAAGTTAGTAAATTATCTTAAGCCATATTTGAAATGAAAAAACTATAGCAATGGTTTTGATTTTTTCAGAAGAAATCACAGAAGAAATCATATTTTTTTGTGTGCATGTCTGGTGTATCTGCAAGTGAGATGGCCCAGGTGCTCACCCAAGACTGGGAGAACCTGTGTGTGTGTGTGTTTGTGCGTGCAAAGTAATTAATTCTATAGCATTCCAGTATGTTTTGGCAGTGAGCACTTAACTGTCTAGTGGCAATCGGAATTATTTTTGGTTGCCTTCTTGCTTGGCTGGGTGGTGAATGTAAGGTTGATCTGTTTACTCAGCCCCAATGTTTGTCAACAGATCACAGAACAAGTAAGCAAGTAAGTAAGTATAGCGGGTGTTAACAAGTTGGCTTTTCAAATGTAGACACATCAGACAACAAGTCTTTATCTAGGCTCACCTCGGACAGAGATTCTCCTTTCAATCTCACAACAAATCTAGCTATGTTTTTCCAAAGATAAGGGTAGATGAAGAAGCAGGTGGATAAGCAGTCTCTGTACTGTGGGGTCGTGTCTAACAACTATTCTGTGTCTTTCTCCTTAACTAACTATTTTCAACCACTTCAATCCTCTTTGGGGATTTGAAGTAATGAAGCTTTATATATGATTGCTATTCTTTAATATTGTAAAGCTTTATCTACCATGCCAGCAACAAATTTAGATGACTATTTCAGAAAGGGCATAAGAAAACTTTTATAAATTACTGACAAAGGGCAAACAACATGAAATGATGCTCAAATTTGAAACCGTGTGTGTGCATGATTAGCAACATATTTGGCATTATATATGATTTTTCCTCTGTGTGTATACTTAGGATTAAGAGATTGATAATATATTTGGCATATACAGGTATTGTATTGAGTGAACATTAGTATATAAAGAAAACAGACATGTAATAACAATTGAAATGTAAACTTCTGACCTGCTAATTATGTATCTCTTGTAACTCTATTGCATGATCGACTGTTAGAAACTTACACTAAACTGTTATTAAATGGAAATTATATGTGAATTAAATGATTGAATTCATCTGGCAATCATGTGAAGCTCAAAGACTTGCTTGTAATTTTATCTGCATTAAAAATGGTGCCGAGCCAGCAATTGCCAGAAAATTGGTATTGGTTTTGTGTGGGAGAGATTAAAAGCATATTTTTGTGTGTAATAAAGACCATGCTTTTGTGTATGTGATTATGAACATGTGTGTGATAAAGAGAATATCTTTGTTCATGTGTGTGTATGATTAACAGCATGATTTAGTGTGTATGTATAAGAGCATGTTTTTGTGTGTGTGTGTGTGTGTGTGTGTGTGTGTGTGTGCGTGATTAAGAGCATGTTTGCATGTGTGTGTGTGTGTGTGTGTGTGTGTGTGTGTGTGTGATTAAGAGACCTGCTACTGGTATCATGCAACCCAGTACAACCTGATGCATGGATGGGTAATTGGTGTCTAAACTAGCTCCTTCACTAGCTTTTTAGATGGTAAAGAGGGTGGCATGTCCTACCACAGGATGAAAAACAAGACCTGTCAAAGGTCTGATGATTTTCTGATAGGAGCCAATGTCCAACGCACACACACACACATTTATATATATATATATATATATATATATATATATATATATAAGTGAACATAGAAGTCAACACTTAGGGGTGACAGTCTGTTTCATACTAGAGGCCTGACGATTGCATCTAGCATGAAACAGACTGTCGCCTCTAAGTGTTGACTTCTATGTTCACTTTCATATTTACACATGCTCTATCTCTGATATTGAGCACTTTATCCCATAAATATAGCACATCTTAAGACTATATTTCTTCATATAGATATATATATATATATACACACACACAACACAGAGTACCCCTAAAAGTGAGGGGATTATTTATGAGCTCTAAATGACTTGATATTTGAAAATTTTCCATACTGTTCATTTTATATCTACCTGCTTCAGAATTATTATCGTCATGGTTATTTTTTGTTCTGATTGATATCCATAATGATTTCAGATATGGTTGTAATTATTTTGATATTATCAAGATTGGATTTTCGAGAGTAGATGTTAAGGAGTTTAGTAGGTAGTATTCTCTTAGCATTGTGGATGAAATAATGAGTAGGATAGGATGAGGTCTCAAGTCTTGAATGGCAACCCTCCTGGAAATGGCGTCTCAATAAAAACACAGTGAATTTGGACTAGTGTGAGTATCTGAGTTGGGTATCAGGAAGAGCATCTAGTCTTGTAAAACTTTGCCTGGAATCATTATGACAAATCCTCTGTCAGGCAGGTTCGATCTTGCTTTGTGAGATTAATCCTGGTCCTGCCTCTGCGAAAAACATGGCTAAAAAATATATATCTAGGCATGCATGTATGTATGTATGTATGTATTAGTCAGATTGCTTTAAAATGGGACATGTAAATTTTATAGCTCCCCACATAGCAGTAGCAAAACCCAAAATGAACGCAACTCAAAGAGAAATAATGGCATATTCAAGGTGTTAACATTCCACCCCACTTCAAATAGAAAGTTTGGAAGAAAAACCCCATCAATACTGGAAAGAGTTATAAAAGCTACTGGACTTTAGAAACTTGCTTTCATAAAAAAAAAAAAAAAAAAGTATTTTAAAGAGAAAGATTTTATAAATTTCAACTGAAAATAGTACTGGCTGCTTGGTCAATGAATGCCGAATGTTTCTTTCTTGGCAAACGGCTAATATTATATGAGTGGGAAAACTGAATGACAAAATAAAATAAAAAAAACCAACAAACACTGTTACATGTTTCATCTTTCAAAAAGACTAAATAATGTTTTTATTATTAAAATCATCCTCTGCCTATATTTCTGAGATGCGGTACTGTAAGTATTTATGTTGTTCAAACTGTTGCCTTCATCTTTACTGCCACATTCATCTTCTAATTCTACATACCCAGCCTTTGGATACCTCAGTTTTAGTTAGTTTACCTTGATAACTCTACAAGTTTTTGTGCTCTCCACTGAGGCCTAGAATTGAACTCACAAATTTTTGGGTCAAGTCACTTTTTGAATCAATCAACCAACATTTTTATCTACTGGGCTGAAACATGGTGAGTATGACAGTAAAGATGAGGAAAACAGTCCAAACAATATAAATAGTTTGATAGAATCATATGTAGGAAGATGGAACAAAATACAACAAATATCAGTTGCAATTCTACATTGAGAAAATGCTGTGTGTTACTTAACTTGAGATTTAAATTTTTAGCTTCTAGATGCATAACCTAGCTCAGTTAATTCAGCCTTGTACCATTTTGGTATATAAAAAAAATTACTATTGTTTTAAAATATCTCACATTGTATTAGCAGTATTTTTTTTTTTTTTTAATTGAATGATTTGTTTTTTATGACTTATTAACCTTTTTCAGCCAGAAAATATTTTTATATTGTAAGATTTGGGGGTGGGAGATAGTTGTTATAGATGAAGAAAAGAGTACTGAACTGGTATGTGATATCTGTCCTCCTATATGGCAGTGGCCGAATGGTGAGAATGTTCACATTCTGACCATGGGTTTGAATCTCACCATGGTCAATTTCTCAGGAAGGTGACTTCCTGATGTTATCAGTCTGGAGGAAAGATCCCAGCAGGCAGCACCTTTGGAAAGTGCCTGAAAATCATACCACAGGTTGACCCAAGCCTTGTGAGTGAAACTGGATAGATGGAACCCTTGGGGGGCAGACAATAGCTGTGCTAGCGCAAAGTCAAAAGTCATCGTGGCCGAGGGCTTGAAAGCATGCTGGCCTTGTTCAAATTGTTGATCACACTAGATAACACACTCTTTCCCAGAAACTGTAAATAAGGTCTGCTCATCATAGTTGAAACATAAACCACAAGTGGGCTCTGTAGGTATTGAATAAACACAAATGCACCTGAGCAAGAGTCTCAAGTTGGGATTGGCTAGTCGCCCTAGTAGATGAGTATCCTCAAATACATGTGGCCAGCTATATATATATATATATATATATATATATATATATATATATATATGGCAATGACTGCTAGACAATTTCCTCAAAGAGGCTTGAAGCAACAGAAATGTGGTTCTACAGAAGAATGCTGGGGATATCATTGAACGAACATGTGAGCAATGACGAACCTTTATAGAAAAACCTAAACAAAAAGGAAACTTATATTTAACATCAGAGGCAGCTGAAATTTCTGGAGCACATAATAAGGAAAGAAGGTTGGAAAATCTGATATTCACAGGACAGAGGGACAGAGTAAAACTATGCATAACATACTCAGTGTTTTGGTAAACCCTCTTACAGTATAATGAACTCTTCCTTCTCTCATAAATACAAACTGCAAGAGTCAGACAGGAGCGCAGAGTGTGAAGTGGAGTAGTAGACGCAGTGCTAATCTACTTATTACTAACACCATTTTTTTGTATATATCTTCAATATACTTTTTCAAATGACCTTCGTCTTCCGTATCTTTCTATCTGGCCCCTAAACAGGCTACAACAACTTGGCGATGAGGATTCGCACTTCACGGGGACTCAAAAAAAGTCAGTGTCCAGAACACTTGGTGAACTTGAGTGAATGGATGGCAAAACAAGATTTAGGAGAGATAACAAAAAGACAAAGTTTATTAAAAGCTATAAAGGACAGGAAGTTGTGGAGAGCAATGTTTGCCTACATCCTGAGGGGACATGACACATGAAAAAGAATCATTTACTGATACAAATACTAATTAATCCATAGCTGGGGGAGAAGAGGCAGATTCATAGCTTTCCCAAGAGTATTCATACTAAGTGAATATAATGCACACGCCTGGAATTGGAACATGGTTCTCTGAGTTCAAATTTCAAGCTGTTATTCATTACACCACCTGTACATCAAAGCTTACAGCACCTGGTATTCTCAAGTGGTCACCCATCTAGGTACTGACCAGGCTCAATGTTGCTTAATTTTTGTGGTATGATTCTGGATGGAAATTAGTGCAATTTATTTTTAGATTTACACCTTAATAAATTACTCTTTTAATTCAAACTGCATTCTTTAAGGATAGAATTCTGTTAGAATAGAGCTAGTATATGAAAGATTGCTGAAAATATTTTGGCTCAACCAAGACTCTCTCCAAAAATAAAATAAAAAAAAAAAACAAGATAAATACATTTGTCCATTCGTTCAGATTTTGGTAAGTTGCTCAAGCTGAGATCTTCAATATCGCTATTGTACAAGGACTGATCAAAAAGTATTAGGACAGGTGTTATAAAAAGAAAATCACAACACATTCCACATTTAATCTCCTTTGAAGTTGTCTCCGTCTGAAGCCACACACTTTATCCAGCATCGTTTCCATTGATGGAAACATTCCTGGAATTTCATTTTTGGTATAGCAAGTAGCTGCCTCATCACATTCTCTTGGATTTCATCAACATCTTGAAATGTTGTTTTCAAGTGGAATTTGATTTTTGAAGAGAAAAAAATTCACAGGGGGAAAGATCTGGAGAATAAGGTAAGTTGTTGTAAGTGGGGGATAAGCTCTTGACCAAAAACTGCTGCACAAGCCATGATCACTAATGGAACCTCTGTGGTGTGGTGAAATGACTACACTCTACACACTTTCCTTCCAAGCACTGGTATAAACAAGGGAAGTGGGCAAGGACATTATAACTTAATGTGTATGGGTGACAGTGTTAAAGGTCAGTCTGTGTCAAGTGGATTGACTCTGCATACACTGGTACCATTACCATAGCAACAGTCCTGATACTTTTTGATCAGACCTTGTTTATAAACATCTACTGTATAAATGCATTGAAAATCAGGAATTGTCACTTGTCAAGAATTTATACATGTATTACAGACAAAATGATGTTAACTATTTTATGTAAAGTATGATAACAAAATATGATTCCTGAGAGAAGAGAAGTTTTAATCAAATGATATCATGACAAAGTTCAGCTAAACTACAATATGTCTGTCATGAAAAAAAAGTGATCAATTTTTTCTGGTAAATTGAAACCCATGAAAATGTCTTCTTGAGTCAAGTTCTGGGTCTTGTGTTTAGAAGCCAGATTTGCAAGACAAATTTGGTTGCAGTAAAAAAAAAAATACATATCACCTCCTGGAGAACATATAAAAATCAACACACAAATACTACTGAAATAAACTAAGACAAGGTTCATATCTGCACATTCATCCAACTCTTAAGAAAGAATACCTACCAATAACACTAAAGAAACAAACATAACAAAAGCAAAAGAAAGCACAACAAAAACAAAAGCAAGCACAACAAAGGTAAGGACAACAAAAACAAAGGCAAGCACAAAAAAACAAAAACAAAGGCAAGCACAAAAAAAACAAAGGCAAGCACAACAAAAAAAAAAAACAAAGGTAAGCACAACAAAAAAAAACAAAGGCAAGCACAACAAAAAAAAAAAAGGCAAAGGTAAAAAAAAAAAAAAAAAACAAAAAACAAGCACAACAAAAAAAAAACCAAAGGCAATCAATCACAACAAAAAAAAAAAAGGCAAAAAAACAAAACAAAAAAAAAAAAGGTCTGCAAAAGGCAAACAAAAAAAAAACAAAGGCAATCAATCACAACAAAAAAAACAAAAGTAAGCACAAAAAAAACAAAGACATGCACAACAAAAAAACAAAGGCAAGCAACAAAAAAAAAAAAAAAAAAGCAAAAAAAAAAAAAAAAAAACAAAGGCAAGCACAACAAAAAAAAACAAAGGCAAGCACAACAAAAAAAAACAAAGGCAAGCACAACAAAAAAAAAAAAAGGCAAGCACAACAAAAAAAAACAAAGGCAAGCACAACAAAAAAAAACAAAGGCAAGCACAACAAAAACAAAGACATGCACAATAAAGGCAAGCACAACAAAAGCAAAAGCAAAAACAAAAACAAACAAATTAAGAAAAAAGAGTGACAACAGAAATTTATTGTATTAATAGTCATGAAGTTTTACAGAGTAAAAAAACCTCTTTACATATACACGTGATTTATCTAACACTCTACAATGAGAATAAGAAAGTAATACTTATACAAAAGACAGCCAGAGAAACTGAACGGACACAAGAGACAATCTAAGCATTTGATGTTGGTCAGCCAATAAAGAAAGAGTGAGATGGATGAGTTAGTGACCAACACACAGCTAACAATATCAGTGAAGTGGCATTCTTATAGAAAAGCTTTCTCCAGCTGAGAAGAGCATGACTGCCACTCATCCACTGAGCTGTTGGACAGAACAAGTATTTGACGACAAGAAACATGGTAATAGAATGCCAGACGTGTGCCATTTGAGCCATTCAAGAATGAAGCCAAGTGCTCTTCCCCATTCGTTCATGCCATTGCCATCCTCTGGCTTGTCAATATTCACAGACAGCAAAAATATAAAGATTTTTCCCTCACCAATGTTTGTTCTCTCTTCATAAAAAAAATAAAACACCAACATTAGCAACATTCAAAAGCAAAAAATAAAGAATTAACAGCACACACAAGAATCCAGACTAGCTATAAAAAGAAAGAAGCGATACTCAGAGTTATCCAAGTTAATTTATCTGACTGGTTAAAGATAAGAAAACCAATGAAGAAACAATTCCTGTTATCAACATTCATTTTTATTAGAAGAAAAAGAAAAAATATCTATTACTGTAATACTGCAGTTATCTCCCTTATTAAGTAAACTAACAATTTACTGACATGTAAACATAGGATAGGAGGTGTGGATAGTACAATGGTAATGTGAATTCTATCATGCCGAGTTCAATTTTCAGTTGATTCAGTTTTGTTCATACCCTTAGGAAAAGGAAAGACATATATCCATCTTCCTCCAGCTATGGATTAAATAAAAGGTGGCACTGGGCTTCCTTGGGTAACAAGACAAAATCCCAGCAGACAAAAACTCAGACTCTCATCCCCAAAGTGGACAAAATCCCAATCTCACAAATAAAAGTCTTATATATAAAATGAAATTAATATAATACTGAAAATTCAAGACACTTTTAATTCAAATTTTAATGTCAAATTGCGACAATAATAATAATATCCAATGCATACTTATATGTACAATATCCAATGTATACACTCCAACAGAGATAAGAAACACAATATCCAATGTATACACTCCAACAGAGACAAGAAACACAATATCTAATGAATACACTCCAACAGAGATAAGAAACACAATATCCAATGTATACACTCCAACAGAGATAAGAAACACAATATCCAATGTATACACTCCAACAGAGACAAGAAACACAATATCCAATATATACACTCCAACAGAGACAAGAAACACAATATCTAATGAATACACTCCAACAGAGATAAGAAACACAATATCCAATGTATACACTCCAACAGAGATAAGAAACACAATATCCAATATATACACTCCAACAGAGACAAGAAACACAATATCTAATGAATACACTCCAACAGAGATAAGAAACACAATATCCAATGTATACACTCCAACAGAGATAAGAAACACAATATCCAATATATACACTCCAACAGAGACAAGAAACACAATATCTAATGAATACACTCCAACAGAGAGATAAGAAACACAATATCCAATATAACAGAGACAAGAAAACACAATATCTAATGAATACACTCCAACAGAGATAAGAAACACAATATCCAATATATACACTCCAACAGAGACAAGAAACACAATATCCATATACTCCAACAGAGACAAAAACACAATATCTAATGAATACACTCCAACAGAGATAAGAAACACAATATCCAATATATACACTCCAACAGAGATAAGAAACACAATATCCAATATATACACTTATTTCATGCTCACAAATTTATGCTCCATTTATGTATCCATAATAATGAAGCAAATACATGGTTGAATGAAAAGTAATCTATATGATAAATGTGAATATCAGTGTATCACTGTGTCACACTTTTTCAACTTAACTCCTAGAGCCTGACATATCATACCATTTTGGAATCAGACCAACTCTGTGAGCAAATTAAAAACATTCCAGGCTGGAACTGGACCTGCAATTCTGAAATTTTGGATTCCCAAGTTTTCATTACTATGATTGCTTTTGGCAATTTTTTTAGATGATTTTTTGTGACAAATTTTTGTATGATAACAATTTTGATAACTTGGAAATAAATTTGGGAATAATCAAAATTAATTGCAAAATCTAACGGAAGTCAACCATGAAATAAAAATACTGTACTGTTTTTCTCACTTGTAATAACTGCTTGATTTTATTTTGTTTTCTTACCTTTGGATATAATAAAGTTTTACAGGCTTGTGTTCTTTTTTTCCTATTATTTTTCATCTAACAGTAATCATGGCTTGTTTAACCAAAATACTACCTCATAAATATAGCCTAGGTTGTACCATTTACTAATAATTTTATTAATTACTAATTTTTTCTTGATTTACCCTGCTGAAATTAGGGTGCATCTTATACACCCGTGCATCTTATATGCTGTCAAATATAGTAAGTAGCAACAGAAGAATTATCATTAAACTTTTAAAAGGTAAATTTAAATATTAATGCAATACTTAAATGCTGTGATCAATTTTGTGTTATTCTGTAGTTTATTGTTGCCTATCGTATCTATGCCTCTTTACCTATTGTAATGAAGGAGCTAGTTTAAATTCCACCCAATAGGGCAGCTTTTAAGCTAATATGGACAATATATGTATATATTATCTTAATATAATAAATGATAACAAGCAAATGGCCCTTACACTTAATCTTATTAATTAATCTTGTAAGAGGCTGGAATTTTGTCCATTGGGATTTTGCCATAGATTTGCTCTCTTGTCTAGGTCAAGGAAAATTTAAAAAAACAGACTGAAGAGGGATGGGCTCTGTCAGGTTATACTGTCCTAGACACACCACTGCTGCTATGGCTAGAGTACATGTGGTGCTCTTACAACCCTAATAGGTTATAGGTGTTGTGATGTGACGATGTAATAAAACATTAATAAAAGCTTGTTGGTGGTTAAGTTAATCAAGAGTTGATAGTGAAACACAATTGAAGGTCTGGATTTTAAACGCCAATATTTCAAGGTAAGCAATTTTTTTTCTTCCACGTAGAAGATTAAATTCTATCAATCTTCTAATTCTTAATTCAGCGCCATTTAACCTTGGGCTGGACAAAGTTAAAGTTAAAAGATTAATTAGGGAAAATGAAACTAAATTCCAGACTCTTATTCCTCTGCTATGAGTTGACTAGAGAAATAAAAACTATTAAACAAGAGGACCCTTCATCAGATTCTATAAACAGGGACAACAAAATCACAATCAAATTAGTATACCAAATGACAAACATTAACATTACCAATGGCAACAGCAACAACAATCTTTGGTAGCATGTGTAACTCAAAGAGAAATTAATGATATAATCAAATAGTTAACATTCCATATTACTTTAAAAGAAAATATTTTGAACAAAACTCCCACGCATACAAGAAAGAGTGATAACAGTGAACTTGAGAAATATAATTTCCTGCAAAACATTTTAATAATAAGATTTTATTAATTGTAACCAACAGTGGCACGGTTTGGCCAATGATTGCTGAATGTTTCCTGTACAGAAATAGGTTTGGTTTGGTTTGGTTAACAGCATATGAATTCCTTATAAGTCATTTAATGCCAAAATTTAATTTCCTTGGGAACTTTGCTAACTTTTTTTGTTTTTGTTTTTTTACTATTAAAATCTATTGCTGGAATATTTTACTAGAAAAATGTATTTCTTATACTTTCATAGTGTTTTCACCCCTGTTTGGGGGTTCAGTATTTGCCCATAGCTGGGAACCTTAACAGATGCTACCACCCCAGGTCAGGGTAAACCTGGGAACAACAGCAATTAAGAGGTGGTTCCACACTCCTCAAAACTTTCCAATCAGATGCTTATCTACTGGATGTATTTTATCATCATAATCAGGAAAAAATGGAAATAAGAAATTTTACTATTATCATAAATGTCACCCCTATTGTAGTGAAAACAATATATTTATACTATTTACATTGTTTGGACTGTTGTCATCATCTTTATTGTCATATTCACAACATTTCACCCACTGTACAACCCGACCTGCTTCAGGTGATATACATTGGAATTTCAAAACAAACTCATTATTTTGTTCACTGGCATAGGCTGTTCTAGTTCCACATGCCATGCCTTTTTCTGGATATCTCAGTTTCAGTTATTTTCCTTTAGTAACTGAACTCTTCAAGTTTTTGTTCACCTCTGCTGTGGCCAGATATTGAACTAATGAATCTTTGGGTCAAGTCAGTGGATTACTTCAACCAATGCTTTTATCCACTGGCCCAAGGGGAAATAACTGAAACTGAGATATCCAGAAAAGGGATGGCATGTGGTATGAGAACAATCTACCCCAATGGACTAAATAAAGTGTTCGGCTCAAAATTCCAACATATATCAACTGAAGAAGGCCAGAGCATACAAATGTTGTGAATATGACAATAAAGATGAGGACAACTGTCCCAGCAATGTAAATAGTGTAAATAGTTACAATACCTCATCTTAGAAATATAGACAGATGTTGACGGTGAATATGACAATAATGAGGACAACAATCCGGACAATGTAAATAATGTAAATAGTTACAATACCTCATCTCAGAAATAGAGACAGATGTTGAACAATAGATATTTTTAATCAAACAGTTCAGGCAAAAAAAAGGTGAATATAAATTGAATCAATGGATGAATAGTTACTAAATTTAGATCAGTCTGGTAAAAGGCATTAGTGATGAGGCACTGAATGAAAATCAAAACCAAACTCATTACAATAGTAATGGTGTGTGAGAAATATTTTGCAGAGTCATTTTGCAGTAAGAGAGCCAACAAAAGAAAGTCAAGGATACGTTTCATGTCGATAGAAGATTTATCATAAAAAACAATGGATAATATTTAACAGAAGGCTAAACATTTACAATGGCCACAGAAAGAGTGAAGTTAACAACAAAAAAAAAAGGTGTAAAAAAAAAAAACACACCTGTTACCATATTGGAAGTGAATATTTAGCAGACTTTCATCCATTAATATCAAATAACGGTGCTTCCAGAGAGTAGGCGTAAATGGGCACAGCATGATTTCCAGAGTTCTCAAAATGCTTTGGAAACCGGCATTTCTTCAAACTAGACACCCACCTGGACAGACAAGACAGTAACAAATGGTGGTCACTTACTAGAAGAAACAGCCACTTGAGAAAATGATGCTATTCTAGGAAAACTGTCAGTCTGGGTGACTGATATTTTCAGCTAAAATAAAAAATTGATGTTCCCATATCAATCTCATATGAAGTAATTGGTATACATCTTAGCAGATACGCTGTTAACACACGCACACTTTATATTATAGTAATATATTATTATTATTAATAGCAGGAGCTGTGTTACAGGCTTTAGTGTTGAGCGTTTCTCTATTCTGTCTTGGTCACACTCATTATATCATAGGTTCTAGAGTCACTGTATATCAGATCTCACAAGCCTTCTCTCTATAACCAGAAGAATTCCTTGTTGTGTCTAAATATTATTAGTCTCTAGCTTTCCTTGAATATTTTTCCCCCATTAGTCATTCTATAAATTGATTTACATGTTTGTTTTTTTTTTTTTTTATTTCCCAGAATAAAACTTGATGAGCTGGGATGAAACCGGTTGTTTTTAGTTTTATTAAATTTACATCAATACGTCTTGTAATTTAAATAAGAAATTATACTTGTTACTTGGTATTACAGAGTTTTGCACAACAACAAATTTATCTATCTCTCTCTCTCTCTATATATATATATATATTCAACCATGTTTCATTGAATAATATAGACATATTGTGTCTACTTATTTTTATACTGGTTCTTTCCCATTGTCTAATCAGTTTCTTGATGTCATGATGAAATTCATGAAGGAAGGTGCTGTAGTTTTATTTTTCCTTAACCCAAGTACACTCAATATTTTCCAAGATCATCTTCTGGAGTAAATTTCAAAATCAAACTTATTATAACTTTGATAAAAATTCATTCAGTTGCAATGGTGATTTAAATTTATCCATTTCAGTTATGGAATTATTTGCAAAACAAGCATTTCAATATAAAGGAGCTGACTAGAAATTGAATGAAATGTATTTTATTGCAGTTTCAATTTGTTTGTCTTTGTCATTTTCTCATGAAGATGATCTTGGAAAAGATCTAAAGTACTTGGGTTAAAAAAATGTTAGCACCTTCCTTGATGAATTTCATCATGACATAAAAGAAACTGATTAGAGAACTGGAAAGGTTCAGTATAAAAATAAGAAGACACAATATGTCTATATCATTCAATGAAACATGTTTGAATGAAGATGTGCTGCCTAAATATAAATACATATATGTTTTTATTTATCATATCTAATGCTTTTAATCTATTAATGGAATTTTTTATTGAGAACTGAGTTGATTGTTCTGAAGAGTTGGGTTAAGAGTTTTGCTATGTCTTTTGTTAATTTGTAGAGTTTGCTGTTTATCACAGATACTTTGTGTTCAATGGGGTGCCTGGCTTGTGTGTCTTGGGTAGGCCATAAAGCCTATTTCTCTTGGTTGGCAACTAACTTTCTGAGCCTTAGACATGACAAATAAAAACATGGCTAGCTTGGATATAAAATCCCTGTGCACAAACTGGGTCACAAACTCAGATCCATACAATAGAATATGTTAGCCCCATCACTGATATTGAGCACTTTCCACTAAGTACTGCACATACAAAAGCAAATATATATATATATATATATATATATATATAGATAGATAGATAGATAGATAGAGAGAAAGAGAGAGAGAAAGAGAGAGAGATGACAAATAGGAAATATATATATATATATATATATATATATACACTCACACATTGTTTTCGATTTGTCAACTGCACAGTATAGTAGAGTCCGTTGGCCACCATCTGTGAGAGAAAAAGCACCATGATGCAATTCATGGTGCCAGAAATTTTGAAATGGCCTGCTATACTGCTTGGCATTCATGCTGAAAGCTCCAATACAAACATTTCAGAGTGCTTGGGTATCAATCATAGGATAGTGCAGAGGATTCAGAAAGAGTTGGATGAGTCTAATGCTGATTATGAAGGTACACCAGACTCACTTTGATTCTTCCAATAAGAAAAGAATTCCCGAATTTGTTGATGAAGGCCTCAGATTCAATACAGAGACCTAAATCAAGTGATGAGGTAGTGCTGCCTTGGGTCAAGAGGGTGACAACAGGACTCTGCACCATGCCACAAAAGAAGAAGAACCCAATCATGACTGTCAGACAATTTCTGCAACTACATCTCTTCCTATATCTGGCCACCTAACTCCCCAGACTGCAACCCCATTGATGATTATATGTAGGGCACAGCTGATCAAGAGACCAACAAAACTTCTTGTAACACCAAAGATGAACTGAAGGCAAAGATTATGTCAGCAGTCACAAACTTAAACAAGGAAACTGTCCAGAAGAGTTACAGGAGACTCCGAAATTATCTGGAGGTCATCATCAAAGTGAATGGCGATTTTATTGAATAAATTTACTCTTTAGTATTTCAAGATATTTTTCTGTAATTTTCGTAAATGTATCTGTTAAAATGAGATGTCAGTGTTATTTTCATTTTTGCACAATTTAGATAATTTATCCATCACATCCTGTGTATATATGAATATATATGTGTGTGTGACACATTTTAGGACTTCATCAGACTAAAGCAATGTTTACGTTGTTGTGATTACAGATGTGCATGGAGAAACAGAAAATGCTGAGAATTTTTTATTCAATTTTCATATTTTTTAAAAAAATATATATGTTTTGTATATCCAAATATGTTGCTTACATATTTTCTACAATCATCAATGATGGCCTATGTTATGTTCCAGTTTATTATGGCATGAAAAAATAATTCACCTACCTCCACACTCTGAGCTTACTTTGCTATTTAATGTAGATCTGACATTTAATTGGTTAATCAAGACATACCCACAAGTCTATTTTTAATTCTGATTTTATGTTCCCCCTGCCCTTCAGGTGCAGAGAATACACAAAGATTGCAGGAAATGCATGAAACTCTGAGTCATGTTATCAGGATTGAATATTATGCATATTTCCTAATATATACTTATAGTTCAGTCACATTACATTTAGCAATGTATTTATATGTATGTACAAGAATATGTGTGTGTATGTATATTTTTATCTTACTCATACCTATATATATATATATATATATATATATATATAGGAGGCATGGTGGAGTAATGAATAGCGGCTTGGATTGAGGAATCGGAGAGCAGAGTTTGAATTCCAGTCGAATCCATTACATTCACTTACGTGCTAATACCCTTGGGAAAGGTATGAATCCTCTTTTTCTCCCTCCAGCTATGGGTACATAGCAGGACAGACTGGGTTCTATAGCCTTGGATGGCAGCTGGTCTAGGAGAAGGACAACTCTGAATTCAAAACCTGTGGAGGGTCATTTGGGGACCTTGTGGCACTTAGTGCACCAGGTCTCTGTATTCAGCCCTTTAAAAAGTGTGGATGGTCCTGCACGAAGACTTCACCACTATAATCAAATCTCATGTGCCATTGTCGGGCTGTCGGTTTCCTGGGAACTGATCTGCTTGACCCTTATACGTAGAACTTGAGTAGAGAGTCGACTATATATATATAAAAACCCTTGTTTCTCACTCCCACACATACACTCTCACTGGAATTTTGTTTTTTATACCTGGAGTTATAATTTCTGATTTCTTTTTGAATTTGTAGGTCTGATGAATTGGATCTTGATTACGATTCCAATGTAATGAATTATAACCATGGAATATTAGTGTTTGAGCCTTTTATATTATATTCTTGCTCTGTCCTGGACATTGAGCTCTACTTGGATTCTACCCTCTTGGAAATAAATATATATATATTTTGACCACTGATATATCTATCTCTCTCTCTCTAATTAAATCCTATTTACTCCCTTTTGTTTATTAGGCAATAAATTACATCACTTAGCATCCTCCATAGTTTTCATTTCTTTAAACAGCAAGCTTTAAGAATATTTTAGAGCTTCCAAAATTCAAAATTTGAAAACTTTATGATATTGGTAAAAGAGAAGGAGGAGAGAAGTGATAAAGGAGAAAGTGGGAGAGAAGTGGTGAAACAGAAGGTGAGAGTGAAGTGGTAAAAGAAAGGAATGGTAAAACAGAATGGGAGAGAGAAGTGGTAAAACTGAATGTAACAGAGAAGTGGTAAAAGATATGGGTGAGAGAAATTGTAAAATGAGGAGAAAAACAGTAAAAGAGAACAGGGAGGGAAATGGAAGAAAAGGGATAGAGAAGTTGTAAGTGAAAAGCAGAAAAAGAGAAGGGATTTAAAGAGGGAGTGGAGGGTGGTCATGGGAGATATATATATATATATATATATATATATATATATATATATAGCATGAAAAGTGAGAGAATAAATGTTTCTAATTCTCTGAAAAATTACAATATTCTAATGCAATTCAACAAAATATTAATTCAGAAAACGTTCAGATTGTTTCATCAGAAACAAATGACAGCCAAGGTACAAATACACAGAGACAACTCAACATGGCTTCTCCTTCTTGAATATTTTGAGCCACTGAGGTGGGAGCAAAGCTGAAGTAAAACTTTCAATAACAAAAAAACAATGTATACACAGTGTGTGAGGGGAAAGTCAAGTTTTTTTTTCTTTTGCCTGCCCAAGAGAAGCAACTATCAAAGATAATTATGATAAAAAAAAAAGTTCTGTGTTATTACCACAATGTTGAAGATACGCACTGCCATGAGAAAAAGATTGGTTGAATATGTTTGATACTGAAAACAAATGTTCTGTAAGAAAGTATTAAATTTGGGTAACGGAAAAAAAACATCCAATTGAATTGCAAAATGGTGAATGGACAAATAGAGGAAGAAGTTAAAAGCTTTTTCTATGAATAACCATTTCCTTAGAGAATAGAAACAGCTGGCTGAAAATCACACAGGCTGTTAGAAAGTGATACAACAGACAAATTCTACAAATTGTCAGTAAATATCAATGATGTATAAGGGGATAGAGGTGCTAAAAAGTTCTCAGCCTGACCAAGTAGGATTAAAAGTTGATATGTGAGAGAACTTTTCAGCACCCTTCCCATACAACTTTTTAATGCCATTTCAGGACCTTGGTGATTCTCCACTTATTATATTTTTTCAGTCTCTGTAAACCACCATGATTTCTTGGGAAAGATAACGGAGAAGGTTCCTATTACACTCTCCAGTTTTGAATTCAGAAGAGATCTCCTAGACTAGCTACCATTTGAGGCTAGAGAGACCAGTCTACCTTGTTATTTAATTTATTGTTTTTAATAGTGTTTTTTTTTTTCTCATACTCTCTAACACTCAGTAACCCCTTGTGTATTAGCGACCTTATTGCCTTGCTTGGGATGAAATGATTGGAAAAAGGTATTTAGTGAAGAAGATAGGGATTCAGGTCTTTCCCAAGGGCATAAATTCAAAGGTGAATGCAAGAGATTAGGCCAGAATTTTGACTCGAATCATTAATTTTCTTTTCAGCAGTGATGATCATTAAGCAACATGTACATCCTTGAATTTACCTATAAACAAATTAGTTCTTGTTTTTAATACAGTCCCTCTTCCTAGGTTGTGCATTATAGTGCAATGTAATTGGAATGAGAATTTGGAGAGCCGAGTTCAATTTCTAGTCAAGTTTGTTACATTCACTTATATACAAATATCCTTGGGAAAAGTATGAATCAATCTCTTCTTCAGGAAATTATGGGGAGGCATGATCACCTACATGGCATATAAAAGAAGGAGGTGATAGTTCCACAGAATGTGATTGTTGACTTGATTTTTATGGCTTATCAACCCTTTGTGGATTATTTAAAGCCGAAACATATTTCAGATTTTAGGGTGGACACTTAAAGTAAATGGTGTTCCCAAATGGTCCCCCACGAAAGTACTTACTGGACTTGCCATTGCTTAACTTCAGTGATATATATTGACGATACCAAAGTCCTGTTGTTTGAACAGTATGGCAAAATTAATTTTCAAATATCAGGTCATTCAGGGCTCATAAGTAAGCCTCTTGTTTTTAGGATTATTCTATGTTCTTTATATATATATATATATATATATATATATATATAAGCAATTAAGGGATTTTTTAATTTAACAATATTTCTTATTATATATATTTATTATAGTGGTTCTGTTATAATCATGATCCGCATGTTCTATTGTTGGGATCTTTGGGGTTGGTTGCACTTAGTCTGTGTTGTCATCTTTGACCTTGCCACCAAGGGTGACCCTACCAGGAGTTTAGAACTTCCAATCACTCTCAGAGTCACTAGACCATGCAAGCCCTTCCACCATAACAAGGAGCAACCCTCAGAGGATAACAGGCAAATTGTAGAGCATTCCATATTATTAGCTATTTGGTCCTTATATATAACGAGGAATAAAGTGAAAAAATTGGAAATACCATTTAAAACTACAACCCCCTGAAGACTGAAAATTTTACCAAGAAACATCGATGTTGAGTTAAAATTGATATTTAAAAGTTAAGTCTTCATATAATATATATATATATATATATATATATATATATATATATATATATATATATAGCATAATGAGAAGCCACATATACTTTCTTAATATGTATATATAGAAAAAGTTTCAAATTAAAAATAATAATGTTTTATTTTATGAAAGTATTTATTTATTTATATATATATATTTGATATTTCAAATTGTCCTCAATTTTTCATCAGAAATAACTGTTTGTTACAAATAAATTAAAATTACTGTTTGTTAGTAAGTAGAGTCCTTGGCGAGACGCCTTGACGTCACGTGATATGGAACGTCACTGTTGGGATATTTCTAACTTAAATCTAACTGTCATAAATATTTTAAATGTTGTTCAAAAAAAATGTTTTTACTATATCTAAAAAAATTGCTTAACTATTGAAATATTTATAAAGATTTAAAACACCTAAGTCCCTATTCAACGCTAGTTTATGTGTATTTAATTTTAAAATCCAATATGTTTCTTTTTTTTGCGTGTGAATTTTTAATTTGAAACTTTTATATATATATATATATATATATATATATATATATATATATAGTGGCTGTTGACTCACAAAGCGGGTATGACCATCACTGACATGTCTAGTCCATCAGTTAAACTCTCCCCCACAACACTGCATTTATTGGTTGTGTGAACGACAGTGGCTCATAAACAATCTGCATTTCTTGTTACATATATCATCTCTGGCTGGTGGAAGTTGACTTTGAACATCAACACTTCCAATGTGTCTTTTTATATGCCTTCTCAGGACCGACCTGGACTTGGACACTCTAATGCAAGTTGGGCATTCAAAACATGCCATTACAAAATCCTCATATGCTGTTGATGTTGGTGTGATTTCTGGTGACTGAGCAGACCTGCCCCGAACATACGTATTTGAGTGCATTGGGCACATGGCCAGGTTGGCACCTCATGGCAATTCAGGGATCCCTTCCAAACCCCTCTCTTCAGTTCTGCATATTTTTGTGATGCCTCATGGAAGATCTTGATGCCATCAGCATTACCAGCTCTCCAAGAAACCCAGTCTTTCATTAGAGTCTCCCAGTTTTCCAAACCAATATTGCACTTGTATAGTGACTCTTTAAGGCAATCTTTGTAACAAAGTTTCCGCTTATGCTGTGGTCTTTTTCCCATTCCCAATTCTCCATACATTAATTGTTTTGGCATTCTGTCATCTGACATACAAATAACATGTCCTGTCCATCGCAATTTGTATTTGTGTATAATTGCTTCCACAGAAAGTGAATTGACCCTTTGTAGAACAACAGTAACATGGGCGTGAGACATCTGGTTGATTTCAAGGACAGACCAAAGGCACCGTTGACAAAAACATACCAGTATCTTCAAATGTCTGATAGACTACCCATGTCTCACATCAATATAGCAGAGATGACATAATGCAGACATTATATATTTTGATTTTTGTCTATATTTTTATGCCCTTCTGAATCCAGACACAGAACTTGAATGCTGCTAATACATTGGTGGCCTTCTTAATAAGTAACACTATCTCATCATCAAGGGAGCAGTGGCGGTTGAGGGTGCTACCAAGATATACAAATTTGTCTCCTACCCCAAGTCAACTACCATCATCATAAATTGATGGCTCTATATACTGAATTCCTCGGGCAGGTTGATACATCACCACCGTCTTGTCAAGGCTGATGGACAGTTCAAAAGCCTTACATGACCCTGAATTGTGTGTGTGACCAGATCACAGTCATCGGCATAAAGAAGATTGCGCACTAAACTAAAAAAGACTTTTGTCTTTGCTGCAAACCTACGTATGTTGAAAAGCTTGCCAGTTGACCTGTACCTTATCATAATACTGTCATGGCAGTTCACAAAAACGTCCAGAAGTACAATTGCAAAGTAGATAGAAAACAATGTAGGAGCCAGAAGATCTCCCTGCTTGACTTCATTTTCAACCTTGATGGGCCTCATAAGTATACCGCCAAAACTCACACAAACTTCCATACCATCATGGAAGGACCTCAAAATCTTGAGAAAGTGTGTGGGGGGGGGGCATCCCAATTTTGAGAGGATTTACCAAACAGCAGCACAATTAACAGTGTCAAAAGTCTTCCTCAGATCTATAAATATTTGATAAAGGTCCAGTTGTTGTTCATAACTCTTTTCCTGGATTTGTCATGCTGTGAAAATCATATGTGCAGTCCTTCTGTGTTGGCAGAAACCACACTGTGACTCAGGCAGTATATTGTCAACTATTCTCTGGTTTAATCTTAATAGAACAGAGGTTAAGGTCTTACCTGTAAAAAAAAAGGAGAGCAATCCCTCTATAATTACCACATAATTCCCAGGCATCTCAACCTTATATATAGGTATCATTGTTGCATCACTCCAATCTTTTGGCACTTCTCCATCTATCCAAATCTTTATAAGAAGATCATGAATAAGTTAGATGTGTTCCACCATAATGGAATATCCCAGCAGGAAGGCCATCAACTCCAAAAGGTCTGCCCATGTTGAGTCTCTCCATGCCAAGCAGAGCCTTGCCCAGCAATGATTGGCTGTCAAGTTCTAACACTATGGGTCTTTGGGATATTTTCTTAAGAACTTCAGGGTCCACATTTGAAGGCCTATTCAGTAGCCCATCAAAGTGTTTCTTCCATCTCTTGGCCATGCCATCCATGTCTGTGGGGAGATTATTGCCATCCTCTGTCCTGAGAGGAGCAATCTTGGTGGATCTGGGGCCAAATACTCATTTCATCAAGTAGTCAAGTTGGTATTATTTGAATTTGCTGCATTCTGTATTTCATCTGCCCAGCTTTGACCACCATTTTTCCTGCATAGTTTGAAGAGCACGCTGAGCTTCTGCTTTTGCAGTTTTAAACTCCTTGCACAGTTTACTGTGTTGTTCTTTGGGCAGGCCTTTTTGCAACATCAAACTTCATATCTGATTCTTTCTTGCAACGATCTCCTTGATAGCATCATCATTTTCAGGAAACCATTCTCAATGTTTTGCTAGCATTTTACCCAGAACCTCCTCGGCCACTTCATATATATCACAGAATCCGATGAAGATGTGTCACTGATTTCAGTTAAGTCATTGTTTTAGTGATTCATGTGTTTCCAGTGAATTCAGTTTTGCAACATTCAGACGTGAAGGAGGCTTTCCATTGTTTTGTCTAGTTGCTGATTTAAGAACAAAATTCATTTTGGCCCTCACCAGGGCATGATCAGTCCAACAATTGGCACCAGGCATAGATCTAACAATGTGGACATCCTGCATATCTCTCTTGTGTATAATGACATAATCAATGAGATGACATTGATGTGAATGAGGATGCATTCACGTAGTAACATCATCACTCCTGTGCTTGAATTGAGTGCTGGAGATAAAATGATTAAACTCGGTGCAGAGTTCAAGAAAACTCAAACCATTGGTGTTGATTTTCCCAATGACATATTTCCTCAAACTACTCCAGGTCTCACACTCTGCACCAACTCAGGTGTTGAAGTCACCAAGGAGGAGAATCTTGTAATCTTTTGGAATCATGTAGAGTATACTCCTCAAATTGAGTCTTTAAAATGTTGGTACTGTCCATTGTTGGAGGTTAGGTTCTAATGATTGTAGCCTATCATGATCCATTCAGATGTAGGTGAAGAGTCATTAAACGCTCACTGACTCCTTTAGGAAGTTCAGTCAGTGTTGGTACAAGTGTGCTACATACAGTAAAAACCACACCAGCTACTCTATTTTCCTCAGCGTACTTTCCCTTTCAGAAGAAAATGTAGCCACCTCCAACCTCTTGACGTTGACCATCACCAGCTAAACAAGTTTCCAAGAGAGCAGCTACATTTATATCATATTTCTCTAGCTCCTTAGACACCAGAGCTATTTTTTTGTTGAGGATCAGATCACACAAAATTATCTATGAGAGTCCATACATTCCAACAAGATAGTTTCAGTTTCAGTTTCATCATTAGTTTTTTTAACTTTTGTTCAAATGCCAAACAGACATCTGCCAGCCACACTATACTGGCAAGATGAATGAGACAGGCAATTTTTGGGTCACCTTTTCTAGACCCTTCCAGACATCTTCTGGTGAGCAGTGCTCTCCTTAAAAGGCCTGCTCAGACACCCCTGGAAGAACTGAAAGCCACCCCTGTCTCAATGAAGGTGAGCTAGTGACTTTACATCTACCCAGAGGCCGCCAAATGTGCATGTCAGTAGCTACGCACTTCCAGCCTGTCAGACCTGTATGTGTCGCTGCATCAGCATTGGACTTGAATGGGGGGGGGGGGGGGGCATAAGCTGGCAAGTTGTCAGTAATGCCCATGCAGGTTTTAAGGTTGGATGAAGGTTGTAAAAGCACTGCCTTGACATATATATATATATATATATATATATCCCCATAGAAACATACATATAAAATATATATATATATATATATATATATATATATATTTTATATGGGTACCTCTATGAATTCATGATGAAACCATGCTCCAAACATAACGAAAACACAGTTTTATCATTAAATTCTTTATGTTATTATTAAAAGGAAGAATCAAAGTATTTTTTGATTATTTAATTAAATTCTTTTACTCTATTTTTAGAACATTCAAAATTTTTATTAAAATACATGTTTTTCTTGCATCAGCGGTTGTACTGACCTTTAGCTTAGCAAATTTTAGCCTCTTTTTTACAGTAACACATTAATTTGGAAATTCTTGCAAAAAAATCAAATAATTGTTGGATTTTAATTAAATTTTCCAGACTTATTCACAAATGAATGAAATTATTTTTTTAATTTTTCTTTTGAGAAAATCTTGGTAAAATTTTTTTTTTTAAAAATGTGTTTCACCCCCTTACTTGGAAAACTGGAGAAATTCAACATGATAATTTTTAGTCACTATGTTAGTTAAAAGTAGAATTCTTTGAAGAATTTAAATCACCAAAATCTTTGCAAAATTAGACCCCGTCTTACTGAAAATCTGTTCAGAATTGAAAATAAAAAACACAATAAAACTAAGACATTATTTAATTAGAGAAGCTTTTAAGAAAAAAAATTTTCAATGAAAAATAAATTTTTACAAGATTTGTTTCCATTTTTTACAATTTTAAATTGAATAATTTATAAAGTTTTTAAATCTTTTAAAATTCAGTTTCAATGTGATAACTCTTAAGATATATTGTTAAACTATATTTACTAATCATACATTGTACAGCTTATTACAATCTGATGACTCTGAATATTTTTAAAAGAATTTTGATTTGTTTTACGCACAGAATTTCTGAAGTATAGATGTACAAACCGATAAATCTATCATAAAAAGGTCATGTGTTTTAAGGGTTGTCCCCCCCACCTATAAACTTTATCATCTGCTCCACCACACTTTACTATGAACACATTCGGCTGTCAATAAATTGATCAACATGTCAGAAAAACAAGACCCCATAGTTAATAAATGTTTGCATACAACATTTTATGCTGTAAGGAATATTTGTTTCAAATCAGATTCATTTTACTTTAAATTTGATAATTTTCCTCAAATAATGTTTCAGAAATTTATATTTTATTTTTACAAGATTTTTAAAACCAAGAATTAACTTTTATTTACAAATATGCCAAAAATGTCTGTTTTCATTGATCTTACTGAAAAAAAAAACTTGATTCTGATCAAGATAATTTCTGTTTGAAATACACCACAGAGTATTTTGCTGATTGACAATAGTAAAATCTAAATCCTTTAGCTTTCAATTAAAGCTAAAATGAAAGCTTCAAGAAAGATTTTTCATTTTAAAAAATTCAATCTAAACATTATGTATACAAAATTAGTGGAGGTACCTAATTCTATACTGGATTTTGAAGTAAACAGCTTGTTCTCCAATGTATCACTTATTATTATATTATTATGGCTATAACTAGATATATTCCATATCTAGGCAGCCTTTTACAAAACAAGTGCACCTCATAAAAGGATTTGGAACACAGAATTGGAGCCACATACAGGACAGTGGAAAGATAATCGAATGTGTCTTCAACAACAAAGGACTTAACAAACATTATGGTCTATAATACTGTTGTCATTTCAACTTTGCTACAAGGCTGTGAGAAACCTGGACTCTATATTGTTACAACATCCAAAAACTAGAATGCTTTCATTAGCAAAAGCTTTGTTTAATCTTGAATATCAAATGAAATCTGTAACCAACATCAAAGTCCTAGAAAGAGTCAACAGTCAAAGCATTGAATCACTGATCATGAAACACCATCTTTGATGGTCAAGACATGTAGCAAGAATGGAAGAGTCAAAGTTTCCAGGTCAAGTTGTGTTCAGTGAGCTCACTTTGAAGATACAAGGATCAATTCAAAACAACACTGAAAGCTACTGGACTTGATCCTAAATTGTTTGAAACACAAGCCCAAGACCGTACCAACTGGTGGTATTCCATCACCATTTGAACCAAAATCTTCAAAGCCACCAGAAGAGAAAAGGAAAAAGTCAAATGGCAAAAGTGAAAGTTTTGAGAAAATCAACCTCATCCTCCACCAACGTCACCATGCAGTCAATGCCAAAGGTTCTTCCATGCAAGAATTGGTCTATTTAGTTACCAACATGATCATCATCATCATAAAGAGATATGGCCAACACAGATTATAGTGAATGCATGCATTTGAGTAATTATTTTTTTGAGGATTTTTAAAATTTATGTCTACTGGACTAGGGATTAAAAGTTTTATTAAATGTGCCTCCTGACCCTAGGAATTAAACCTGTATTCTTGTCTGAAGGAATATTTCCATTAGTAAGATGTTGGTAAACATTATATTTACTGTTAAAAAAATACCAAAAAATATGTCTATTCAAGCATATCTACCCAATAAATATAACATTTATATCAATAAGAAATATATATATATATATATATATATATATATATATATATAATTCGTACATATGCATGTACCTATGGTTTGGGGTGAAATTAAAGCTTCGCTGGATTACCAGCTGGTTGGGAACAAGATATTGTTCCTGATGAGCTGGTAATCCAGTGAAACTTCAGTTGCACACCATTACATAGGTACACATATATGTACGAATTAATAGATATCTTAGCTCTGTATATCTACACTGAGCACAATTATTTACACCTCAAGTATAAATTTCATGATTATTTTTTGCTTGGCCATGTATGCACACCAGCACATATGTATACCCTTGCTTATATCTAATTTGATTTATATATATATATATATATATATATATATATATATATATATATATATATATATATATATATATATATATATATATATATATATATATATATATATATATATAACCATTTGAGATATATATATATATATATATATAACCATTTGATATATATATATATATAACCATTTGATATATATATATATATATTTATATATATAACCATTTGATATATATATATATATATGCACACTCATGATACTCTTCTTAGTAAAGCATAAGGCCTCAAGAATGGAGCCCTTAGTCAAGACTGAACACACTACAGCAATAATAGTATAGCTTGTTAACCAAACCAAGTAAGCTAATTAACCAAGTGAAAATAAAAAATTGGCACTAAAACTCCAATCAATATTTTAAAAAAATTAGATCTACCTCATAAAAAGAAATGCTATATTTCTTAATTTGGCACAAAAACCACAAGATTAACGTTTCATCAAGAAAAAGAAAACCACTGGTTAATCATGAGAGAATTAACTGCATAGAAATTAGATACCTATTTAGCATATGCAAATTAAGTAGTAGGGGCAGCAAAAAAAGCTAACAGAAGAAATGAGGGTGGGCAGTTGACCGCTCAACAAGTAATAAACAGAACCAATCAATCAGTCAAGCATGAAATATATTTATAAAGCCAATGGCTTTTCCAAGCAACAACAGCCTTTTCTTTCCTTGGCTTCTTTCCAGCGATTTTTTTTTAAGATCATAAATAAAAGCTATTGGACGATCAAAGGCAACCAGAGTTAAAAAAAAAAAAGAGAAAAGAAAAAAAGCCTATCAAGTCTCAAAATAAGGCCAACATCAGAGGAACAGGCTCCCAAGAGACGTATGGATTATAAAAATCTACAACGTTGGCTGTTTATTATTCATCAAGATTACAATTTCCTCATGAAAACACACATTTGCAATAGGTTTTATCAATAGTGCTTACCAATTTTGTACATCCATCTGCCACACCTTATTTGAGGCTGCTTTTAACGACCAGACATTGGGATTGTAACACAATTTTACCTCCATCTTGGAAATAAATTCCAAATACAGTAAAATTCAAAACTTTTCATGATATTCTGATTCTTTGACTGGTTCCATTAGCTTTCCAAGAGGCTGTTTAAATGAGTGAACTCATTCTTTCTTTTGTTGTTACAACACTTCAGTCAATCTTCTGGTGTCAGTAAGAAAAGAGTGTCTTTTCCCAGGGACTGGTAAGAAACATACCAACTGACTTAAGCTCATTTTCAATAATCCATGTAACTCACATTCTATGCAGGTTGAGTTTTCACTTTTTTTGGAAAAATCAACATTGCACTCAGTGCCAAAACTGGGGTTTGAAGTGATAATTACTGCTACCAAGAATTAGATTCACAGCTTTTACCAATTTTTGAGCATTTAGTTTAAATGATTGTCTGAAAAAAAGTACAGATATACCCAATTTTTGCAGGTTTTTGTTTACAAACTGATTTCAAAATTTTGCTATTTCAAGAATAACTACAAATAAAGTTGATATTTTTGTATTAGATACATTGAATGGAAAATATATTCAAACCACAATTCTAATTATGAATTACCACAAGCAAAATATGCATTTTACTGTATACAATAAGTGAAAACTGTAAAAAAAAATTGTAAAAAAATTACAAAAAAGGCTATTCAATTAATGAGATTTGTTACATCATAATAAAAATATAGATAAAAGTGTATATAATATCCTAATACTGCTGGGCAATTATTAGATAAAGTATTTTAAATTTGCATTGTTTGTTGAAAAATCCCACTAAAACTACTGCACTGTATAATATATTACATCATAGTAGCTAAATTGAAGTAAATGAAGGTATTTTTTGATAGCACAATGAATTAGTAATAATTTGCTTGTGCCAAGAATCCTGTGCATATACAATTTGTGAAGCTACAGTAAATTAAAAATTTTATAAGGCTTTCACTGATCACCAGAATGAAATTCCAATGCTATAATTTTGAAACTAAACTTAATATTCAAACTCGTTTCCTAAAAACATGGTAACAATTTGGGAAAAATATTTTGTTTCATTATTTAGCATGTGAAACCTTAACGTTCAAATTGAGTGCAATACCACGGTTCCTAACTTGACCAGCCCTAATGCAGAGATGTTCATCAGTTCTTTTTCTACTAAGCAAAGAAATCCATGCCATGTTCAAATCTGTATGGGCTTGTTTTATGTATTTGTCCATAAGGTTAATGCCCGATCCCTTTTTATCTTTCAATTGTCTCCCATACACCAGCAAAGCTCTTATTTGTTATTTGGACCTCAAAGAGTTTAATAAATGCTCTTCTCTCCTTCTCTAGATATGGTCTGTCAAACTAGATTTTATTGCTTCACCCCTAAATATTGCATTATGCCCCTTGACTGATTTTCAGCAGACAGACAGTTTTGTCCTTATATTCTTCTTCATTGTCATCCAATTCTCTTGCAAGAAGCCTATTAAAAGCACTCTGATGCAATATCAACATTTCCTCTTAAATATGCTATGGACATTGTAAGGTCTATGATATTAACAAATTAATGCCTTTTCCAAGATGAGAGTTGGAGTGAGTTATGCCCCCTTTCATGATTGGATATTTGTTGTGAGTGGTTGATCAAGACATGACACTGCTGACTAATTTGCGTCACATTTGCGATTGCTTTATCATGGATGACCTCTGGTTAAAACAATGAGTATAAAAGCTTCACACCTTGAAGTGAAAATTGTTTTTGTTCTTATGATTGCTAAAGTTGTGAACACCAAAAGACTGTAAATTACTACAGTTGGATTGGGGACATCAACAGATTCATCTTTAAAAAAATGATATCTCCAATTATAAAGTATTTTCACCAGTTATTGGGTCTGCCTTATTCTGCTCTTTAAATATAAAAGAAACAAAAAGCAATGCATTAGCAACCATTCAAAGAAACTTGTTGGCAATCAATGGCAGAACTTCTTGAGCTTCGTTTATTATACTAATTGATACGAAAAGCTCAAAGGAAAAATGAAAATTCAGTTCAGACATCCCAGTGGTAACAAGTTGTGTTCATTGGCCAGTAAAGGAAGCTGAATTGTTGGCACAGTTTTGTTGTAAATTTTAATTTTTCCTTGGAGGTTTTCTTAATAAACAAAACTTGAGAACTTCTGTCATCAGCAGGTTTGGTTATTGGCATATAGTAACAACTTGTAGAAGCAGTGTTCCAATTTAACTTCCATCCCAATATGTAATTAATGTGCTTTTAAAAAAATATTAGCAAGCATTGTTATAATGTTTCAGATTCATCCTCTTACTCTTCAGGACATTTTTGCTCTTGACCCCAGTTTGATCTTAAAAGCAATATATTTCTTAAAATGTTTAACTAAAAAGGGATGGCTTGAATTAAAATTCAAATAAAACATTATGTTGGTTTTCTATATACCAAATCTCTAAAATCATTCAATTACAAAGACATCTAAAACTAAAAGTTTGCTGTTGTTTTTTTCTACAATGAACTGCACAGATGATCCAATTGAATCTGCCTCTTTGTAAGGTGGTCATAATTTAAAACATTACCCATAACTTCAGTCGGGTCAAAAGTTTCAAAGACCATATCATTGTTTTTATCACGTTTTGGCCACTGTACTTTGTAGCTTTCCTCAGTTATTTGCTATATTCAGAAAACTGAGAAATCAAAATGGAAAATAAAGGATTCAACATTCAAAGAAAGTTGCTGGATATGACAGGCACCTGAGCAAGTCTGGAAAGTACTGTACCAAAAACATGATTAATGCAACAATTTGCTTCAAATTAGTCAAGGTAAAACTTCATTTCAGAAATTAAGATAAATACAGGGTGCGATGGGTAAATTGTCGCCATTTTATATCTTCAATTTTGTGCATGTGTGTTGTTTGTTTTTGATTCTGTCAATTACACAGTATAGTACAGTCAAGTGAGCTCCATCTGCGAGAAAAAAGGCACCATAACACAATTCACCCTGCCAGAAATTTGGAAATGCCATGCTGTACTGCTTGGTGTTTGCATTGAAAGCTCCAAAACCAACTTTTCAGAGTGTTTGGGTGTCAATCTGAAGACAGTGCAGAGGGTTTGGAAAGAGTTGGATTATTATGTGTGGGGCACAGTTGAGCAAGAGATCAACAAACTTCCTTGTAACAACACAGATGAACTGAACGCAAGGATTATGGTAGCATTCACCAACTTAAACAATGAGACCCTCCAGAAGAGTTACAGGAGTTTCCAAAGTCATCCAGAGGCCATGGTTGAAGTCAATGGTAATTATATTGAGTAAATTTACTCTTTGGTATTTCAAGATATTTTTGTGTAATATCTGTTAAAATGAGATGTCAGTGTTATTTTCATTTTTGCGTAATTTACATGACAATTTATCCATTGTACCCTGTACTATGCCATCATACATCACATTTTAAATGAGATATTCTCAAATGGGAGGCACATGACTCCCAGGAGAGGAATTTTAGTCATATGTATAAATCATAATATTGAATAATTGCTGAATAATAATTCAAAATGCAGGTGGAATTGAGGAAACCAAGAATCATAAAGGGAGGAATGTGACCAAGGAATCTAAGAACTAATGTCTTGAATTTTATCCATGTATATCAACCTGCATATACATGTCTTTTATCCATCTTTCTAAAAAAAATTGGACACAAAAATATGTTGAGATAAAATTATTATAAAGGGACCAAATAGTGTAATCACAAAAATATCTGAATCTCCATAATCAATGACACCAACAATTACATTCCACTGAACATTATTGAAAATCAGATTAAAAACCAACAAACAAAGAATGCAATGTCTCAAGATGGACAGAGAGCAGGTGTTGAAAAGATGTGTGTAGAGAGAGCAGGTGGCAAGAGGAAATGATGTGCACATAGTGAGAAGGTGGCAAGAGAGCAAGATGCGTGCACAGAGAGCAGGTGGTGAGAAGACAAGATGTGTACAGAGAGAGAAGGTGGCAAGTGGCCAACTTGCAGGAACAGAGAGCAGGTGACAAGAGGAAAAGATACATGCACAGAGAACAATGGTGAGAGGACTAGACGCATGCAGAGAAGATGTGTACACAGAAAGAAGGTGGTGAGAGGTGAAGATGCATGCAGCAAGAGGAGGGGACTGTGCAGAGAGAGCAGGTGGTGAGAGAACAAGACGTGTCCACTGAGAGTAAGTGGTGAGAGAAGACACATGCAGAGAGAAGAGGTGACAAGAGGACAAGTTGCATGCCAAAAGGACAAGACCTGTGCACAGAGAGCAGGTGGCAAGAGGAAAAGTCACATGCACAGAGAGCAGGTGGCAAGAGGAAAAGACATCAGTACAGAGAGCAGGTGGCAAGAGGAAAAGACACGAGTACAGAGAGCAGGTGGCAAGAGGAAAAGACAGGAGTACAGATAGCAGTTGGCAAGAGGAAAAGACACAAGTACAGAGAGCAGGTGGCAAGAGGAAAAGACACGAGTACAGAGAGCAGGTGGCAAGACGAAAAGACATCAGTACAGAGAGCAGGTGGCAAGAGGAAAAGACATCAGTACAGAGAGCAGGTGTCAAGACGAAAAGACATCAGTACAGAGAGCAGGTGGCGAGAGGAAAAGACATCAGTACAGAGAGCAGGTGGCAAGAGGAAAAGACATCAGTACAGAGAGCAGGTGGCAAGAGGAAAAGACATCAGTACAGAGAGAGAAGGTGGCAAGAGGAAAAAGACATCAGTACAGAGAGCAGGTGGCAAGACGAAAAGACACGAAGTACAGAGCAGGTGGCAAGAGGAAAAGACACAGACAGAGAGCAGGTGGCTAGAGGAAAAGACACGAGTACAGAGAGCAGGTGGCAAGAGGAAAAGACACGAGTACAGAGAGCAGGTGGCAAGAGGAAAAGACACGAGTACAGAGAGCAGGTGGCAAGAGGAAAAGACATCAGTACAGAGAGCAGGTGGCAAGACGAAAAGACATCAGTACAGAGAGCAGGTGGCAAGACGAAAAGACATCAGTACAGAGAGCAGGTGGCAAGAGGAAAAGACATCAGTACAGAGAGCAGGTGGCAAGAGGAAAAGACATGAGTACAGAGAGCAGGTGGCAAGAGGAAAAGACATCAGTACAGAGAGCAGGTGGCAAGACGAAAAGACACGAGTACAGAGAGCAGGTGGCAAGAGGAAAAGACATGAGTACAGAGAGCAGGTGGCAAGAGGAAAGACATGAGTACAGAGAGCAGGTGGCAAGACAAAAGACATCAGTACAGAGAGCAGGTGGCAAGAGGAAAAGACACGAAAGCAGAGAGCAGGTGGCGAGAGGGAAAAGACATGAGTACAGAGAGCAGGTGGCAAGAGGAAAAGACACGAGTACAGAGAGCAGGTGGCAAGAGGAAAAGACATCAGTACAGAGAGCAGGTGGCAAGAGGAAAAGACACGAGTACAGAGAGCAGGTGGCAAGACAAAAAGACATGAGTACAGAGAGCAGGTGGCAAGAGGAAAAGACACGAGTACAGAGAGCAGGTGGCGAGAGGAAAAGACACGAGTACAGAGAGCAGGTGGCAAGAGGAAAAGACACGAGTACAGAGAGCAGGTGGCGAGAGGAAAAGACACGAGTACAGAGAGCAGGTGGCAAGACGAAAAGACACGAGTACAGAGAGCAGGTGGCGAGAGGAAAAGACACGAGTACAGAGAGCAGGTGGCAAGACGAAAAGACACGAGTACAGAGAGCAGGTGGCGAGAGGAAAAGACACGGACAGAGAGCAGGTGGCAAGACGAAAAGACACGAGTACAGAGAGAGCAGGTGGCGAGAGGAAAAGACATTTAGTACAGAGAGCAGGTGGCAAGACGAAAAGACACGAGTACAGAGAGCAGGTGGCAAGAGGAAAAGACACGAGTACAGAGAGCAGGTGGCAAGACGAAAAGACACGAGTACAGAGAGCTGGTGGCAAGACAAAGACATCAGTACAGAGAGCAGGTGGCAAGAGGAAAAGATATGAGTACAGATAGCAGGTGGTGAGAGTAAAAGACACATGCACAGAGCAGATGGTGCAAGCACAAGACACAACTGCACAGAGGAGAGGTGATGCAAGTACAAGATACCCACAGAGAGAACAGGTGAAGAGAAGAGAAGACGCATGGAAAGAGAAGAGGAAGAACGATGAGGGGATATATATATATATATATATATATATATATACACATACATACTTACATATACATGGAGTATATTTACCAAACCTTTTACAAATTTGTGGTGCTTCACCAAAAGTGTCCAATATATTTACTCTTAATTTGGTAATAGCTTTTTAGTGTTCAGACACAACTTCACATTTCTTATGAGTTAAAAGCCAGATTAAGACATTATTGATTGCATCCTAATAGAACAGGTCTGGCAAACACTGTTGTATGCACATGCACATAAAACAAGAAAAAAAATGATTTCGAAGCAGCTCTATTAATATCTAAGTGGAACCTTTTCTTTTGTGATCCCTTCTAACTCAACAAGAGGGTGCAGAAAGAGATGTCACTTAATCAAATGAATTTAGTACTCCTCCTCAATACACAGAATTATAATTGAAGAAATGAATCATTCTTTATAACACATTGATTGCTATATAATGGTCATATTGACTTGCTGCCACCAACAGCTCATAATGCCAGAAGCTTTTTCTTTCTTTTTTTCTTTTTTTTAATCATTTCACCCAAAGCAAGACAATAAAACCATTAAGACGCAAGGAGGTTACTGAGTGTGAAAGAATATGAGAAAAGGAAAAACATTATTAAGGAGAGAGAACAATAAAAGAACAAGTATTAAGACAGAAGATGACAATTGACAATGCATTTAAATTTTCGAAGATCAAAATTAACTGGAAAGAGAGAAGCCGGAAGAGAGTTCCATAAGTGACAAGTGCAAGAGAAGAAACTGTTAGCATAGAATTTATGGTTAAATCTAGCCATTTCAACTGGAAAATGATGAGACTTATCTGCCAATCTATGCTCAAATTGATAAAATCTAAAGTGTTAAGGTTTATCTTGAAGGTCTCAAACAGACTTCAAGTATTGTATATACAAATGGTAAACAATGACTATATGTTATTTCAAGATTTCTTTTTAATGTCCTCATCTGGAAAAATAATAGCAAAACAAAGGGAGGCTGTATTATTTAAATGCAATAAATGTGGCTCCAGTGTATAATCTGCAGGATTGAGAGTAGCACCAAAACGTCTACCATAATTGGTCAGAGAACAAACAAGCAGGTTCACATGACAAAGAAAGTGGATATTTTATTTTTTCCATTTGTCTATCTAAACCTTCCATTACCCAAGGTAGAGGCAGTGGTTGTGGTAGATGATATCATTCATACTGTGAGCATTGGGTACATTAGAGAGGCTATCAGGGTACGAGGAGCAGGTGGCTGACAAGCCTAAAAATATTTAAAAAAAAAAAAAAAAAAACAGATGCTAAGAGGCAATAGAAGATGAAAGGGAAACGTAAATTGCATATATATGTCATTAATATATATATATATATATATATTATTCATGCGCACATTGAAAAATGAAAGTGAAGAATAAATACAAGATTGAAAGTAGAAAGCAGCTAGGAATAACATAAAATATATATATTGGAAGAAGAGAAAGCAAGAGAGAAAAGTGTAGGGGAGAAACCACAGAGATAAATATGAGAAATATGTTTACATAGAGAGAAAGAGAAGAAAGACATTCACAGACATAGGAAAGAGAGGGAAGGTGCTCAGACAGAGAAAGAGAGGGAAGGTGCTCAGACAGAGAAAGAGAGGGAAGACGGAGAAAGAGAGAGAAAATCCTCACCAACAGAGAAAGAGAGGGAAGATGCTCATCAACAGAGAAAGAGAGGGAAAGACACTCACCAATAGAGAAAGAGAGAGAAAACGCTCATTAACAGAGAAAGAGAGGGAAAGACACTCACTAACAGAGAAAGAGAGGGAAGACGCTCATCAACAGAGAAAGAGAGGGAAGACGCTCATCAACAGAGAAAGAGAGGGAAGACGCTCATCAACAGAGAAAGAGAGGGAAAGACGCTCATCAATAAAGAAGGAGAGGGAAAGACACTCACCAACAGAGAAAGAGAGGGAAAGACACTCACCAACAGAGAAAGAGTGGGAAGACGCTCACCAATGGATAAAGAGAAGGAAAGACACTCACCAACAGAGAAAGAGAGGGAAAGACACTCACCAACAGAGAAAGAGAGGGAAGATGCTCATCAACAGAGAAAGAGAGGGAAGATGCTCATCAACAGAGAAAGAGAGGGAAGACGCTCATCAACAGAGAAAGAGAGGGAAAGACACTCACCAACAGAGAAAGAGAGGGAAGACGCTCACCAATGGAAAAAGAGAGGAAAAGAAAGACGTTCACCAACAGAAAAAGTGAGTAAAAGATGCTCACCAACAGAAAAAGAGAGGGAAAGACACTCACCAACAGAGAAGGAAAGTGAAGACGCTATCAATAAAGAAAGAGAGGGAAAGACACTCAGAGAAAGAGAGGGAAGATGCTCAACAACAGAAAAGAGAGGAAGATGCTCACCAACAGAGAAAGAGAGGGAAAGACACTCACCAATAGAGAAAGAGAGAGAAAACGCTCATTAACAGAGAAAGAGAGGGAAAGACACTCACTAACAGAGAAAGAGAGGGAAGACGCTCATCAACAGAGAAAGAGAGGAAGACGGAGAAAGAGAGGGAAGACGCTCATCAACAGAGAAAGAGAGGAAAAGACGCTCATCAATAAAGAAGGAGAGGGAAGACACTCACCAACAGAGAAAGAGAGGGAAAGACACTCACCAACAGAGAAAGAGTGGGAAGACGCTCACCAATGGATAAAGAGAAGGAAAGAAACCAACAGAGAAAGAGAGGGAAAGACACTCACCAACAGAGAAAGAGGGAAGATGCTCAAACAGATGCTCATCAACAGAGAAAGAGAGGAAGACGCTCATCAACAGAGAAAAGAGAGGAAAAGACACTCACCAACAGAGAAAAGAGAGGGAAGAGTGGAAAAGAGAGGAAAAGAAAAGACGTTCACCAACAGAAAAAGTGAGTAAAAGATGCTCACCAACAGAAAAAGAGAGGGAAAGACACTCACCAACAGAGAAGGAAAGTGAAGACGCTCATCAATAAAGAAAGAGAGGGAAAGACACTCACCAACAGAGAAAGAGAGGGAAGATGCTCATCAACAGAGAAAGAGAGGGAAGATGCTCATCAACAGAGAAAGAGAGGGAAAGACACCCACCAACAGAGAAAAAGAGGGAAGACACTCACCAACAGAGAAAGAGAGGGAAGACATTCACCAACAGAGAAAGAGAGGGAAGACATTCACCAACAGAGAAAGAGAGGGAAGACATTCACCAACAGAGAAAGAGAGGGAAGACATTCACCAACAGAGAAAGAGAGGGAAGACGCTCATCAACAGAGAAAGAGAGGGAAGACGCTCATCAACAGAGAAAGAGAGGGAAGACGCTCATCAACAGAGAAAGAGAGGGAAGACGCTCACCAACAGAGAAAGAGAGGAAAGATGTTCACCAACAGAGAAAGAGAGGGAAAGACACTCATCAACAGAGAAAGAGAGGAAAGACGTTCAACGACAGAGAAAGGGAGGGAAGACGTTCAACAACAGAGAAAGGGAGGGAAAAATCCTACAAAAGATAAAAGAAAAATATGTTGATCAAATTGAAGAGTTGATTTATAAAAAGATAGAAAAGAAAAGAAAAGCTAGGAATGAATATCTGGGAGAAAGACAAGGAGAAAACAATGATTAATTATGAGAGAGGACAACGAAAATATGAAACTAACTGATGCAGAGATAAAGAAAATGAAGGTAGAACTCTTAGCTTCCCACAAACAGATTTTCCTGCCACCCTCTTA
Source organism: Acanthosepion pharaonis (assembly GCA_903632075.3). NCBI lineage: Eukaryota > Metazoa > Mollusca > Cephalopoda > Sepiida > Sepiidae > Acanthosepion > Acanthosepion pharaonis. The sequence goes on along the minus strand of CAHIKZ030005169.1, from coordinate 3,090,096 downwards.
AGCCATGGTTGTCATGGCAATCAACACACCGATTATCATTCATGTATCTATATATCTCCAAGTGTACACCTTAAATAGACATGGCTGTCTATTCATGTATACCTGAAAATTCACAAGAACGGAAGACAAACAGCACTGGTATTTTGATGAGAAATCAGCAGCAAATCATAAGCTTCGGTTTGGAAGCTGAGAATAGGAGTGTTGGGGGGGTGGCATGTAGCAGTGAAGAGGAAAAGAGCCATAATTTCAATCAGTCACCCACTGACATCTTGTAACTAATGAGAGAGACAGAAAGCTAATGACAAAACAAAGTTTCGATACCAACCCAAACCACAGCTAGTGATATTCTACTCAATCATACAAATGTAAACATCCAATTCTATAGAAGACAAAATGACAGATTTCTTTTAAAAAATTTAAAAAAAAAAAAATAAAAGGAGGAAAGTGATTCAGAGCAACATTTTTACCTACTTATGTAATCTATGAAATGAAAAAATACAATTTATTGAACAAAGTTTTTGTTCCCTCTTCTGTGGCCAGGACACAAAGCCCATTGGATAAAAGTATTGGCTGAGTGATCCAAAAGTGACTTGATCCAAAGAGGTGTGAGTTCAATACCTGGCCAAAACTTGGAGAGTTGAGGCACTAAAGGAAATTAACTGAAACTGAGACATCCAAAGGCATGGCATGTGGAATTAGAACAATCTACTCCTATGGACTAAATAAGGGTTCGGTTTCAAATTCCAACATATATCACCTGAAGAAGGCCAGAGTGTACAATAACCGAAACATTATGAATATGGCAATAAATTGCAAGGACAAAAGTACAAACAATATAGTGAAAACTTATATATAATACTAGTTTAATCATGAAGTATAGATGCATGGCAAAGTGGTTAGAAAGTTTATATTCCAACTACAAGACTAGGGTTCAAATTTCACCTTGGTTGACTTCTCAAAGAGGTGACTCCTTGATAATATTGAACTGTGGCACAATTGAAAAGGGATGGAAAATGAAACCACAGATTGACCAAAACCTTTTGTGTGAAATGTGGTAGATAAAACTGTTCAGAAGTTGTCAATGGTTGTGCTAAGACAAAATCACACGTCATTGTGACTGAAGTTTTGGGCATGCTGTCTTTGTTCAACTAATGATCATGCCAGATTATACACCATCTCCAGAAGCTGTAACAAAGATCTGCTCAACATAATTGCAGAATAAATTAGCTCTATGTTGAAGAAATAAAAATGTCGCTGTGCAGAAGTCTGCAACAGGGCAACCCAAGACTAATAGATGCCTACTGATGTCTTAAAAAATGACAACATGTATGAAATTGATATTGTAACCAATGTCATACATATACTGCCAATTAGAATCATCAGTGCAAGGGAGATAACTTCTAAATCCAAAATGTTACAACTGAAAAATACACATGGCATATATTTCAGAGGCATAGTGAACAGTTTATATATATATATATATATATATATATATATACGCATATATGCTCATATGTATGGGTGCATGGCCGAGTAGTTAGAACGTTCACTTTCTGACCATGAGACATATGGTCAATTTGTCAGAAAGGAAACTTCCTGGTGTTATGTTGATCGCAACATGTGGCACCTTTGGAAAGTGCCTGAAAACCATACCACGGTTTGACCCAAGCCTTGTGAGTGAAATTGGGTGGATGTAACCATTGGGTGCTGTTGATAGCTGTGCTAGCACAAAGTCACAAGTCATCGTGGCCGAGTGCTTTTGATTTATCAGCATGCTCAAATCACCATGCTGATAACAAATATGGCACCAGTTTGTTTACATTTCGCAGATCAGTATGAAAATTTCAGTGATTGCGCAGCTCAGTGTTGCCAACATTGTGTGAAATTTTGTGTGAATTGATTGAACAGTTTTTGAAATATTAGAAAAAAGTTATCTTGATAATAATTTAGCACACAGTGTATGAGGATTCAGCAGCTCAATTCTTAGAATCAAACAGCAGGCTACTCGCACATACAATTTCATTATAGTAATGAAAGTTTATGCAGAACCAACCACATTTTTGGAAGAGTTGAATACAGAGAACTTGTGTGCCACAAACTCTCCAAATCAGCCTCCTCAAATTTTGAATTCAGTTGTCTTTCTAGATTGGTTGCCACCCAAGGCTATAGAACCCAGTCTGTGCTGTTAGTTACCCACAGCTGGGGGAGGAGAGATAGACTCATACCTTTTGCAAGATCATTAGCACTTAAATGAACATAATCAACTCAACTTGAATTTGAACCCAGTTCTCTGATTGTTCAATTCCAGTCACTATTCATTACTCCGCCATACATATACAGGATGGCCATAAAGTTTGTGTGCACTTTAAAAAATTTAAAACTTTATTTGTATTTGCGATAGAAATAATCTGTAAAAAATGTTATAAAGTTTAATGTTTTAAGTATAGCTAAAATAACTAATGTGATTTCAGGCATTACTGTAAATCAGTTGGCAAATGTTTTCTGTGAACTGCAAAATCGTATTACCCTTTGTATTGCTAATGATGGAGGACATGTGGAAACTTAAATAAAATTTCAATAAAACCTTAAAAAAATATAGATTTACTTCTTTCTAATCCTTTTTACAAATTATTTCTATCCCAAATACAAATAAAGTTATAAATTTTTTAAAGTGCACACAAACTTTATGGACACACTGTGTGTATATATATATATATGGGTGGTTGTGTGTGGGGGGGTGAGTGCGCTCGTGTGTGTGAATGCACTTTGCCAATCTAATTTGTAAACTTCCATAGTGAGTGTGTGTATTTATTCAGCAAAAGGTTAATTTTACAATGAACATGAACTGATCATTAAGAGAGAAAAAAAGAACAATTCTGACATCCGAAGTTCCAACCACACCACATTTAGAAACCAAGGAAGGCGGTTGCTGAGAATGCATAACCCCCATCCCACTGAGTGAGCCTGAAGAGATGTGAAGTTCTTCTCCTATTGCCAAAGCACACACATACATACAAAAAGCAAACAGACCTGCCAATCTCAGAACACACTGGTTTCATTAACATTTTGGCATCAAAGATATCTTTCTAAATATTGTACTTTGCTAACATCTAACTGATACATGGTAGTAGGGCTGATTGAAGAAGATTGCTTACAGTTTAATACAAACACACACCCAACATATATATATATATATATATGTGTAATTATATATATGTATATTATGTATGTATGCATATATATATATATATATATATATATATATATATATATAAACATGCTCATAATGCCAAAAGAGAATTGAGGAGTGGCAGAACCATCAAAGAAAACAAGACTCACCTTCTGCGTAATGAAAATACTTGTCTGTATTTTCTCTTATTTTAATGACCGAGAATATACAATTATATCTAATATGTCATGTCACAAGTTCCATAACCCATTGGAGTCATAGGGGCATGGTACATACTGCATCCATAACAGCAGTGGTATGTCAATGGCAAGATAACCTAAAAGAACCAAAGCTTTCTTTGAATTCAGACTTTTCTTTTTTCCTAGACTGGTTGCCACCTCAAAGCAAGAAACTCTAATCTACCTGTTGTTTAGCCATAGAGGAACATGGATTCACAACTTTTCATGGGGCATTCACATGATGTCAGTCAACTAGAAATTGAACCCAGTATGTCACTTTCATTTTCCATACCATAACCAATAAGTTATTACACCATCAGTTCCTTGGTCTCATATAGAGTGTCATAAAAATACGCCTATTCATACTTTATTAACTCTAATTTCCAAATAAAACAGTAGAAATGCAAAAATAAAAATATACTATTAATTATTAACATAGTATGAATACATATTTTGGACAGAAAGCACAAATACACAAATATATACACATTTCACATGCTAATAAATATAATGCTTTTATTCAATAGTGTTTCAATAAAAGATGAGTTAATTGTAAAAAAAACAAAAAACAATAAAGGGTTTATAAATGTTCTCCAATTTCTATATATATATATATATATATATATATATATAAATTTTAATAAGAATTGTTTTCTTGCAGTTGGAGTATAGGCATTTTAGCCATAACCAGAAACCCACATACTCCACAATACCATTGTGCAAATTTCTAGAGGTGATGAAGAGGGTCTTCTTCATACAAATGATAGGAGCAACATTTTCCAGTCTTTTAGGCCCAACTATGTATCTAGATATATATCTACTATATATTTAGAGAGTCTTGATAAATCCAAATAAGAAACTGGAATGTTATCAGTTCTAAACTGGCATCTTGGCTTCAGTGAGACCGTAATGTAGCTTCCCTATGTCTTTACTATAAATCTTTTCATGGCAGTTGTTCTGATGAGCTTTCCTCTTTGGAACCTAGACTTTATGAATTTAGGCACTGTACTAAATTGGCAGCTGGGTCTCATCATTTTGCAGTCAAAATTGGTAGATGTAACCGTAAGTTCTCTCACATTTCTTGCTTGTGGAGCTCTCTTTTGACTTCTTGCTTTTCAGTCAACGTTGATCTTAAAAATAGTAATGTGAATTGTTATCTTCTTTCTTCTTAATTCCTGTTCTTTTATTGTTCTCTCTCCTTAATATTTTTTTGTATTCCTTAAGTACTAAATTTGTGAGGCAGTCAATGTATACAGAGAGGAAAAGGAAAATTATTTCAAAATGAAGTTATCAGTCTAATTCTTGTAAAATTTAAAATTCTTCTCTATTTAAAAATAACTTTAAGAAAAAATTTTCAAACCAACTTACTGCAAAATCATATTTAATATAAATATGTAAATTTTATTAATCTTCTGGGACACCAGAAAAGAAGGTTTCAGATTAAAGTGAGATAGACAAATCATTTTTGCCCATTACAGTTTTTTAAAGAGTAGTTGAGAATGCCAAACCTCTTAGTTGTACTGCATCAATATTCAGGGTACAGCTTCCTATTCATAATAGCAGTTCACTGAACATTCAATATATTTGGTTGATTTTCTCATCTTAAAAAGACACCATGAAATCTTGAAACTTTTTGATTACCAATCCAATTTTAATCTGACAATTGCTGATAAGAGACTTCAGCATTTCCTAAATATTGTTTTCCACTATAAACAAAAACTAAACTACAATAGCAAGTCAATACTTAATAGGGGAGGATAAGCAATAAAGTATAAAGTCTAAAAACCCCAAAAAACATCAAATAAGAAAATCTACCAATTCATGAGATGCTCTACTCCCCCATTTTTACAGACAATCTTTTTGTTAGATAAAAAATGGTACAAAGGAAAAAGTAAGCTCAAAGCCAGATTCTATCAGCTGCATAAAAGCTGACCAATTCCAAATGTAATTGGCAACATTATTATCACAGAATGAATGAGTAAGCCATCTCTGTACAATTTCTAGGGCCTTATCATATTAAATCACTTACCACCAGATCTAGCAGTCAGATAATAATCAGAATTTTAAATACATGGAATGAATTATTTAAAATGGACATTTGAAAACAATAAGTTGAAATAAAAATGTGTTCTTTGAAAAACAGGTCATACAAGTCATGAGAGATTTTTAAAAGATTATAAAATTAAAAAGAAATACATTGTATATTATGTCTCCAACATCAACCTACACAGCCTGACTAGCCATGTTAATTTTATTTCATTCTTTTTTTTACTTACTTTCTTTGTTTTTCTTTCTTCTTTATTATGAGCAATATCAACAAAATGTATTGTGGTCAATATTTTGAGGCACAGAATTAAAACAATTCATTTTGCAGCTGAAGTCAAGAAGGAAAACAATGCATTACAAAAGATTTTTGTTGCTTTGAAATAGATAGACTTGAATGTTGACTCATTCAGGCTTATCCCAACAAGCCCGTCCCCCAGTTTTGTCAGCAGTTTATATATATATATATATATATATATATATATATATATATATATATATATAATGTATTTAGCAGCAATCCCTAATTTATACATGTTTCATTAAAGAGGACAGACAAGGTACTGCGATTAAGCTTTTTATTTCATTTTTCTATGTTTGAACAAGTGTTTTCTTTTCTGAACACAAAGTGTATACAAACTGTCCAAACGTTCTGTAATTCCTATACTTTTAGCCATTATCAAGGATGATTTTATTTTTATTTTTTAATTGAATATATGGGTTGTGTGTATGTTTCTAGAGTTATAGGGCTGCTTTATTTTTTGAACACAGTCAGCACATTATGGCCATGTTTGTAGTTAAATACTATTGAACAGTTTCTAAACACTCAGTGTCCAGAAAAGAAAACAATTGTTCCAACAAAAGAAAAATTAAATAAAAAGCTCAATCACAGTACCTTGTCTGTCATCTGTAATGAAACACCACGCACAGACATATATATATATATATATATATATATATATATATTTGAGTTTTCATGCACACACTTTAACATTTTCTTTATTCTTTTTAATAAGTTCAACAGAAAGGGAAGTAATCATTTATTGATTCAAAAAATACAAGTTACTTTAAAAACCACAAAATTTTGTAATATTGGAAAAAAATTGTCTGGAAATAATTTTGGAATCCTTTCATGACTTTGGAATTCAGGTTGGGCTGCAAACACCATTTGAATAAAGATTAAGATGTAGCCATCATTGTTAAAAATTACATCCTGACCCAATATTTTAAAATTGGATTAGCCCCTAGCAAACACTCCACTTTTCTCACTAGTAATTTTTAACCAAATGACTTTGAATGCAAACAAAGAATTGGAGAAACCAAAATCAAGTAAGTACAAAGATTTAAATATCTAAGAAGTGTTTTAACAGAGGAATGCTGAACAACCCCATCACAGATGAAGAAGAAACTTCAATCAATAGAAATGTGGTTCTACAGAAGGATGCTGAGAATAACTTGGATTGAACATGTGGGTAACAATGAAGTTTTGGAGAAAATGAAAACAAAAAGAACATTTATACTAACTGTTATGGGATCTTACCCATAATAATAATAATAATGGACTATTCCATACTTAATAAATACTGCACCTCAGGAGTAGTCAAAGAGTCAGTAGATCGGTTGAACTCTCTGCCTTCGGGTGGGGAGGAACCCAAAGGAGGCTACACTGAAGGGCAGATTCTCTTTCGGGGAGGTAAACCGACCCTGAACCCGTTTATACGGGTTCAATGGGCATATTTTTGGCTGAGCCCACGTTAAAAAGGCCTTGTGCCACATGACGCCCTCGTTGGGGGGGTGACTGAATATCGTCAGTAGTTCAAGTCGAGTCAGTCAGTAGTTCGAGTCGAGTCAAGAGTCGAGTCAGAGGCAGTTCCGAAACAGAGTCACGTTCAGACAATTATTGCAAGACATTGGAATATTGATACTGGTCGAGACTACATTGTTCTCTCTACTAAACCTGATTGTTCATACTAACACTTCTACTTCTCTGTATATATTCCTGTTTGTAATATATCTGTGTTATTCCATTTCCGCCTTCGAGTTCTTCTTATTGGTTCTACCTTGGACTATCACCGTGGTACAAGGTACCGGACCATAACACTAAGAATCAGAAAGAGGCAATTGAAATTCCTAGCATACATAATGAAGAAAGGGCATTTGGAAAATGTAACATTTAAAAGAAATATTGATGTCAAGAGGGATAGAAAAAAGCAGTGAAATACCTACCTAACAAGCTTGGGTAAATAGTCGTCAGAACAGGGACTAGGAGAAATAACAAAAAGACAAAACTTACAAAGAGCATGAAATTGTGAAGAGCCATTGCCACCCATTTTCTGAAGGGGCAGGGCACACAGAAGTAAAAGAATCTATTTCAGCTTGTCCATAAAACCGTATGTTCCACTTTTAAGCTGAAACACATCCTAGAGTCAAGAAGAATGGGTTGAGGGCCATTCAGTAACACTTCAACATGGTTTGAGGTTCATCATGCAGGATCTTCTGAATTCTTATCTCTTTAGCTGTTCAGGTCTTTTATATAATTAACATTACACAATTTTATTTCCCATCTTTTAATGAAATTGCTTATCAACCAATTCATGCATGACCAGTACTGAAAAGAAACAGTAAATACGAAGATAAGTATGTCTGAAGATCACTTCAAACATACTTATGAAATTGACAGTCACTTTTATGTTAAAAACAATTTGCCGGTACATATTACTCAATGATCCTAACAAACACCTAAGATTTATCATCGACTATAAAAAGTTTAAAACATCTAAGTTAATTATTACCAACAACACTGGGCCTCATAAATCATCCTTATGTAAAAATAATGTTGTCTATGAATTCTGATCCCTCCTGGGAGATTGCATCTGCAACAATAATAATCAAAAAACAACCTTCAATACTTACATTGTGTTGTAGCATACCTATGAAGATTGTGGGTATGTCTCCATTCACATAAATACAGTAGTAAATACTGTATGTTGGTCTGCGGTTGGAGATTCATTGTGGAATGCACTTGACTTCTACTTCTACATGCCGCTGGTGAATCTTATATGCGTTGTTCTTGTTCTAAGTATTATCGTTCATTACTAACCTTCATTCGATTATTGTATTCAGTAACCTTCCCTAGGTTACAACACACTGAGCACACATGCACCACACACTCTCACAGATGAACCTGTCACCTGTCGAAACTCAGTGCAATCCATGGACACATCAACCAGCATATCTTGAAAAATATAACTACCAACATAAGAAAAATTTTAATATGTCACACAAAAATACTCTACAGCAACCAATGAAAGGAAAAACTCAAAACCCTAGAAGCCATTATTATACAAAATAAACAGCTCATATTAAATATCATTCATCACAGGTGATGATATCTTGAAGTACCTAAAATATAATTAATATGAACCCATAACACATTAATCTTATAAAAAAAAAACAAATAAAATCAAATAAATAAATTGCATTCTTTTGAATGGTATTGTCCACAATAAACATTACACATGATGTTAAGCTAGACCATTTCAAATGTCCAGCTTTCCAAAGAATACCAGGAAGCAGACAAAGGAATTCTAATTACTCCACAGATACCACATCAGTTCTTGATAATGACTGAGATGATCGAAAGTACTGGAACAAAAATATCAACTTTGACACTTTACCCACAAGTTCAATTTTTAACAGTAAATTGGAAAAATATAATAAAAAGATTAAACAGACAGACATTGTCAGCTCTTTTTAATCAAATTAGTTTGGCTGAATACTTATAGCCTAAATATACCTTTCATATATATATATATATATATATATATATATATAACTTTGCATTATATATATATCATCAACAATAAAAGACATCATAGTTCAGAAAATTAACATACATACATGAGATAATGATATAAACACATATATCAGATAACTATATATATATATATATATGAGATATATATATATATATATATATATATATATATATATATATATATATATATATATATATATATATATGAGATAATGATATCATATACAGTGGGGGGAAATAAATATTCGTTCACTTGAAAATTGTATTTTATAAATGTAAAAGCCTTTAAATAAAACAAGTCTCGCACATTTTATGTATAAAGACACATACTATTAAAAATAATAATAAACTTAATTAATTCTTATTCTAACAAAAATTAATGCATTTTTTTAATTCTAACTGGTGAAAAAAGTATTCGTACAAATCAATTAGAATAAAATAATCAATTAATTATGAAAAAGTATATTCTAGAATGTTCCAGTAATGTTATCAGTAATTATAGTTAACGTTATTAGCCATTATCAGGGAATTCTGCAATTTCTAGTCTTATGAGAAGGTTCTAATAATGCCTAAAGGTAAAGAATTGACTATTTCACAAAAACAACACATTTTGTCTCTTTGGAAAGATGGGAACAGTTACAGAACGATTTCTAACAATCTGAATATTCCTTTTACTACAATTGCTTTGTTCATTGCAAGGTTTAAAACTCGTAACAGCATTGAAAACCAAAGACGAACAGGTGCTCCGAGGAAGATTTCTCTAAGATCAGCAAGGATATTAGGATGCTAGTTCCAATGAAATCCACAGGTTACCCAAGAAGAGCTGCAGGAACATCTGCGTGCATTAGGGATTAAAGTAACCAAGCGTACAATAAGTAATGAACTACACAAAAACAGTCTGAAATCACGCATCCCAAGGAAGACTCCACTCCTCTTGAAACAACACAGAGATGCTAGGCTAAAATTCGTTAGAGAGCATAAGGATAAAGAATATTCGTTTTGGGAAAAAGTACTATGGACAGATGAAACTAAAATAAAGTTGTTTGGTCATAATTATCGAAATCATGTGTAGAGGAAGGACGGTGAAGCCTACTTACCAAAGAACACATTGCCAACTGTAAAGTTTGGTGGTGGCAGTATCATGATCTGGGGCTGTTTTTCTGCAAAAGGTGTTGACAGAATATCAATAATAGATGGTAAGATGAATGCCGAAAGATACCAGAAAATCCTGCAAGACAATTTGATGCATTCTGTTAAGTGACTACGGCTACCTCCTGATTGAGTTTTCCAACTGGATAATGATCCTAAGCATACCACTAGATCTACAAGGAAATGGTTAGCTAAAAGTAATGTTGATGTCTTGTAATGGCCAAGTCAGTCCCCAGACTTGAACCCAATTGAGAATTTATGGCAATATTTGAAAATTCAAATTAAGAAAAGAGCACCAACAAATATCAAGAATTTTAAGACAATATGCCAAGAAGAATGGGACAAAATACCACTTAATGTGTGCAAATCATTAGTTGAGACATACAGGAAGAGACTGGTAGCTGTTGAACTCAGTAAAGGACATTCCACAAAGTATTAAATTAAGTTAAAAAGGTTTTTTTTGTTTTTTACAAATACTTTTTCATCAGTTAAAATGAAAAAAAATGCATTCATTTCTGTTAGAAAAAGAATTGATTAAGTTTATTACTATTTTTTAATAATATGTATCTTTACACATAAAACGTATCAAAATTTGTTTTAGTTAAGGCTTTTACATTTATAAAAATACAATTTTCATGTGTACAAATAATTTTTCCTCCCACTGTATATATGAGATAAACTATATATATATATATATATATATATATATATATATATATATATATAGTTTAGAGATAAACTATATATATATATATATATATATATATATATATTATATAGTTTAGAGATAAACTATATATATATATATATATATATTTATAAACTATATATATATATATATATATATATATATATATATATATATATATATATATATATGAGATAAAAACTGTACCAACCTTAATTGTTTTATGACCCTTCACAAGAGAACTCTTCATTGCCAATTCAAGAAAGAAATTCAGATTGCCAACACACAAACAGAAAATGTCTCATATCGAGAATATTTAACATTGAACATGAGGAAAAATTAATTATTTTCAATAATATGTGGAAATTTCCACTTTTACCTGAAGACGGTCGCGAGACCAGAAACACGTGTCGTAAAATTGTGTAAAACAAAGCATAATATTTTTTCTAAATAAATCCACATTACAACCAAAAACGTTTGCGGCACCTCTCTTCTCTTCTTTTTAATATATTATATATATATATATATATATATATATATATATATATATATATGAATGAGATAACAGTATATTTTTTTATATTCCAAGAACAGTATTCAGTAAATTTCATGACAAATTGGAAAATATTTACTTGTGACGTGTTTGATCCTTCAAGACTTCATCGGACTAATTTTATGTTGGTAGGACTATACATGTGCAGAACAGAGAGGTGCAGGGAATTTTAGAATTTCATTTTTTTTTTTTACAAGTAGACTTTTTGCACTTTTTCATTAAATTTTCACTATATATATATATGAATAATTAAATTAGTGGCTCTTTATTAATCCAACAGATTTCTTATCACTTTCAACATTATTTTTAGTGGATACTTGTATTTGAGTATATGCTCTGGTTATTTGTTAAACAATATATTTATTTATTTTCATCTACTGCCCTGAATATTCAAGAAATCTTATTTTGTAAGCAAATTTTTCTTTCATAAGATTTCACAAATATTCAGGCGCAGTAGACAAAAATAAATAAAAATAATATTTAATAAATAATAAATGGAATGTTTTTCCAAGTACAAGTATTCACTAAAAAGAATGTTTAAAGTTATATATATATATATATATATATATATATATACACACACATACATTATATAGCACAAAGTAGAATCACTAATGTTTAAATAACATTCATCAGCCAGAACATGCAATTATGATGTTTCCAGTGGTTAACTGTTGGTACTATGACCCTTTGTACTGCAGCACATCATGAAGGTGTTAGGGTGTGTTTATGCAAACAGCATAAACACACCCACACATGTATGCAGAACCTGTGATCATGGTGTTTTGGAGGGCGAACTATGATGACGCAGTCACTTACCCCCTTTGTAGCACAACATAAAACGATCAGGTTGTAGTACACACGCACATAATTCTAGTTTCATCGTTGGCTCAGCATCTCTATCACAAGTGCAACTGGCTAATTTAGCAAAAGTATATTTTCATGTAAATGTCTGCTGCTAATATTTTTTGCTATTCTCTGAAAAGTTCAGCATTTTGTATTAAATAATATCTTTCATAACCACTTTGAAGCACAATGAACAAAAAATACTCTTGAAAATTTAAGCTTTCAAATATTTTATCTTTATAAATTTGAAAAATGACACCAAATTAATCAGAAAAGAAAAATTTATTTTTATGACTTATCTCATAACTGAGGTACAAAATGACTGGATTTGAAAAAGACTTGAATACTGAACATGTGAGCAACAACACAGTTTTGGAGAAAATGGAAACAAAAAGAAATCTTACACTTAACATCAGGAAGAGGCAGTTGAAATTTCTGGGGCACATAATGAGAAAGTAGGGCTTGGAAAACTTGATACACACAGGGCATATTGAGAGACAGAGGAAAGTAGCATGAAACTTGATGAGCTTGAGTAAATGGATAAGTGGACAGGATTTGGGAAAAATAGCAAAAAGACAAAACTTATTAAGAGCAATAAGGGACAGAAAGATGTGGAGGACCATGATCGCCTACATTCTGAAGGGACACAACACATAAAAGTAAAAGATTCTGTAAAGTAAATGTTATTTTTTAGATTCTATGTAACTGTGAAGGAAAAAGCAGATAAAAATAAGAAAAATAAATTCATGTCGAAAGGTTTACAAACTAATTGAAATGCACAGACCTCTCCTGTTTTTATCTTAATCTCACTTAACATAAATAACATTAATCATCTTAAATTGAAAAATCAGAATCTAATTGGAGGAAAAGATCTGTTTTCAGATTCAAAGGCAATTCTCTATTATGAATCACTTCAAGCGCACAAACTAATGAAACTGGCTCATTTGAATAATGCATTGAAGGAGTAAAAGACCTTTTCCTGAAATCAAAAATTGCAAAGTGATTTCGTTGCTTGAACACCCCCCGACCTCCTCAAATCCTTAAAATTTCAAATGATTATCAGGATCATGGATCTACTGTAATGTAATGGATAGTGGCTCAGAAAGAAAAATTTGAGAGCCAAGTTCAAATTCTAGTTGAGTTTGTTGCACTCACTTTACATGCAAATACCCTTGAGAAAGGTATGAATCCATCTTTTCTCCCTGCTGGTTATAGATAAATAGCAGGATATACTTGCCTTGATTGGAAACCAGTCTAAGAGAATAAAAACCAAATTCTCAACATCCTGGAGAGGACTGGGTTCCATTAATCTATCTTGCCCAAAACATACCACTCCTGCTACTGCTACAATACATAAGGGGTGTCCTTACAACCCTTATGGGTTACAGGACATGTGACTGTGATCAGCAGGACAGGATAGAAATTTCTTCCTTGCGCAACATATTTTCTTGAACTGTGTGCTTCAGACTTCTTTCATTCCATGCAATACTTTTTTGTCTGATCAGCAATTCCAAGAGTTCAAAGTAGAAAATGAATGTACTGAATTCTCTGAATCAAAATCTTTCTTGCGTGATGGAATGTACAATTGATATGAAAAGTTTGTGTATCATAGAAATACAGGGAAAATGTTTTATGCATAAATAATAATTCTATATATTTACAGAACAAAAAGATTTTTGTACAAAAGTGGCCATAATTTATAATTAATTGTAAAAAGAATTTTTGTTAAAAAAAATTGTTGATAACACATTGATTTTTTCATGATTTTTTATAAACAAAAATGGCTGTATCAACATCCAATGAAACCTTTATTCAGGAGTTTTTCTTTGATTTGTACTCTGATGATGAGTTTGAAGACTTTAGTCAAGTGAATATTGACAGTGAAGTGGTTGGAAGATGATAACCACACTAATGATGGGGAGGAAAGCTATGACGCTCACAGGGTACTAAGTGGCTACTATTATCCATGGCTGATTAATTTTATGAAAGCTACTGGCTTTATGGATATACCTGATAGCCTTTCTGAAGGTGAATTATTTTGTCTATTTATAAACAACAAAATAATAATTTTATTTGTCAATGAGACAAATAAATATGCTTGTCAGGTGAAAGAAAGAGAAAACAAATGCTGATGTCTACTTGTATGTAAACACAAGGAAGGACATCACTTTTGATGAAATGAAAGCCTTCTTAGCTATTTTGCTTTTTATTGCACCCCAGAACTCCACAAGGGGTAGTAAAAATGTTGTAACCTAAGAAAGGTTACTGAATAGAATAATCAAATGAAGGTAATGAACGATAATACTTAGGACAAGAACAACACATATAAGATTCATCGGTGGTGCGTAGAAGTAGTTAACTGCAAGAAGTCAGTCAAGTGAATTCCACAATGAATCTCCAACTGCAGACCGCAGACCAACACATACAGTATTCACTACTGTATTTATGGGAATGGGGGCATACACATTATTGTTCGTCGGTATAGTACAACAAAAAGTTATGTTAAATTGTTAATGTATTTATTTTTTACTTTTTATTTTGTTTCAATTTTTTGTTTTCAACATCCAAACAAGGATTCAAAATGTAATGCATTACCTAAAAATATTACTCATCCATTCTTTTATTAGTATACAAAAAATAAAATCTATACACACAATACAAAGAAAGTTATAACAATTTTAAAACAGTAGGTGCTCATGCTTTTGTGCCCTCAAAAAAATGCTGTAGCAAGGGGAACAAGTCTAGAAAGAATTTAGTGTGGTAAAGGTTAATAATGCAGAGTGCTAAAGGTTAAATTTAAATTTCTGGCATCCACATATCTAGATGTATAGTCTAGCCAACTCATTTCAGCTTCTTAATGCTTTTGATTTTATCAACTGTTGAATTCAAATATAAACATTGTTGCATCTTCAGCATTCTTTCCCAACATTTGTCTATATTTTTGTTCCCTCCACTATGTATATATGGTTCCATCAGTAAAAAAAAAAAAAACCCAAAAAACAACATTTTGTCTGAAGAAGTCCTTTAGAAGGACAAAACAAGAATATGTTTATTTACACTATTTATATTCAATATAAGGCAATGAAAATGAGGATAACAGTTCAAGTAAGAAAATTGCAATGTTTTTGCATCAACTTTAGTAATGTCAGTTTTGCAACCTGAAGGCAGATTTTATCACGCAACAAAATTACGTTTTCTTTTCATTAAACTAATTACTGTGCAAATTCTGCTTTAAATGGTTTAATAAAACAATATTTTTTTATGTTGTGGGTTTAATTGATGTTACACCTTGTGTAGAGTGTAAAAGAATTGAAAATGGTGTTGGAAAATAGAAGTTTAGCCTCATTCCAAAGTAGCAGTAGGCAATTTCCAGCTTAAAATACTGGAAATAACAGTTGACAACTGTTTATTTATAGCAACTATCTCAAGGTGACAGAATGTGCCTACAATGTGCAAAGGGAGAGAATTCTACAGTGACATTTTTTGCCTCCATTGTGGTAAAGCTTAATATTACTTCACTTTCCACTGCATTCTTTTTCAAGGTCTCTCAATTGCACTATCCTTATTGTTAATTTCACTCAAAGTTATTCTCTGTTGCCATAGTAGGATATGACAACACAACTATGGAATTCAAACACTGTTGTTTAGGGATCAGAGTCACCTTTAGTGGCAGGATAAACTTTTGTACAGCAAATGAAGTAACATACATAGTAACGAAGGTTAAGTGTCCCTTCAGCTTCAATGTTTTCTGTCACCAACTAAAGAGTTCCTCTCTCCGTAAGATTGTTAGATCAACAATTTTTTTTTAACAAAAATTCTTTTTACAATTAGTTACAAGTTATGGCCACTTTTGTATGAAAATCTTTTTGTTCTGTAAGTATATAGAATTATTATTTATCCTAAGGTGTATATCAATCTGGGTAACATACTGAACTCTTTATTTAATCTATGGGGGTAGACTGTGTTCCATTGCTCATGTCTAGGGATATCTTCTCTAGTTCTTATTATATTTAGTACTGTTCACTTATTGCTCAGCCATTGCCACTATGCCACCAAATTCACAAACCAATGGTTTTATCCACTAGGCTATTGTCTTGTATGTTTATTTCTTATATAAAAAAGAAATTGTTCATTACTTCTGCTAACAAAGTTAAACAGAGGCTATGTATTAATTCAGGTCTGTCTGTCAACACAATATCTGTGATATACCGTACTTATGAACACTAATGGGTATGTCCCAATCCTCATAAATATATTGGACACTATTGTAAGTGGGAGTAATATGCTGTCTAAGTAGCCCATAACTAGCAGCGGTTTATCTACTTCACACTGCTGGCAAGTATTGTATTTTGTTGATGCTATAAATATTACCATTTCATTTCCAACCTCCACTTTGGTTATTCCTCATTTAGTAACCTTTACTAGGTTAATATCTATGAAAATTTTGACAAAGACTGGACACTGCATGGATGAAAGAACAATTAAATTTAGGGCAGATTTACAAATGTTTTGACAAATAGATAGTTCATCATATTAAAATAAATTATCCTATAATTTAAAAAAAGAAAGAAAAAAAAATAATGGTGGTGGTTTTAGCTAAAATTGGAATTTTTCCTCTGATCTAACAAGTAATCATCAAAAATTCTTGCCAAAATTAATCAGTAACAATAATCAGTACTTTTTTGTAACCAATCAATAGTTGATACAAAAATGATTTGGTTGATTGATTCATTCATTTTCTATGGTTTACCAACTGTTTGCAGGTTATTTTAAAGTCAGAAAATATTTTTAAATAGTAAGAAACTTTTTTGGAGATAATAATGGTTTAGTGATACAAGTCTTACTTATTAACCCATAGCTGTGGGGGAAAGAGGTGGAGTCATACCTGTCCTAATGGTATTTGCACATAAGTGAATATAATGAACCCAATTGAAACTCGGCTTTCTGATTGATAATTCTGAGCCATTATCAATTGCACCTGCCGCACATAACATTTGGTGTTCAATTCCTTGAACACCAAATAATAAAAGTATTGGATGCCAAGTTGCTATTTTCTTCCTCATTCAATGCTAAAACCAATTAAAAAATAGACCAATTTAAATAAGTTTACAGCACCTGGTATTCCCATCTAGGTACAGACCAGGCTCAATGTTGCTTAACTTCGGTGATTGTATGGGAACTGGTTTTTCAACACTATATGGCTGTAAGCAAAATGACCTGGAGGCAGATATTTCAGTTTTTTTTTAACACTAAGCAACACAAAGTAAAGTTAATAGATTTTTTTTTCTTCATGCAATAATCAGGCTTACAGTGGCGAATAAACATTTACTTGCAGCTTCATTACCATTTGGATTATTTTTTTATTTTCCTTTCCTTGTTTATGTCATGTGAGAAGCAAAGATTGAAAGCAAAGCATTTCAAGGTTAGATGCAGATTGTTCAATTGGAATGATTCACATTCACAAATCAAATAAAGAAAGGATTACCAATTCCTTGAACACCAAAGCATTTCCCTTAGAAATATTGGGTCACCCAAAATGTTTATAACATGAACTTAATTGAACAATGTATTTACAGTTTCGCTCCATTCTCTCTCCTATCATCTTTCAAGAAACTTCATATTACCATCCTCCCAAAACAGGTCACTTTTTTTTTCAGCAAACAACTTCTCTAAGTGCTTTTTGTTTTCTCACTAAGACTCACTAAGACTGGAATAAATGGTAATTTATAAATATCTGGTGAATATAGTGGATGAATGAAAACTTCTCATGCAGCCTGTGTTCATCTTTTTGGTTTTTCTGCACGCTTCTGTCAACTAACAGAATATAGCTCTCTGGTGTTATATAGCTCACCCAGTCCCAGACCCATGTTGACTAGACTATTGGCTAGTATTGCTTGTATGCAAATTTTCTCAGTGTCACCTACTCTAAGTAGAATGTCCTCTCTCAACAGCTCTCTTGGTCTCCTGTTGGGTTGGCCCAATTCTCTGGTACAGCCTGTTAAAAAATGTTTGCTTGGTCACCATAGAAATATGTGATCATATTATTCTGATGGAATATAACACCCTTACTTTTCATCAATTGCTGGTTTCACTTAGTTGAAACTATAACAATACTTTTTATTTTGAATCAATCACTTGAGTTTCTGGTAAGTGCTCATCCAATTCCATTGTATTTACTGCATCACATTCTTTAGATGAAAACAGGCCTCTGATGCATTTAGTGGTTGTTCCTTTTGATTGCTCTACGATCTCTTGTAGGCCATGCTGTAAAGTATCCACTTTTCATCACCCATCATAACAAAAAAATATTTTACATGATTTTCTTTTAAGTAATGAGCTGCACACAGTAGGTTTTTTTTTTTTTTTTTTTGGCTTATATGAAAGAAGCCACACATCAAAGCCCTTAAAGTTAATACAAAGGAATTACAGCATTTGATTTGGGTAATTTTAGTACAGGGTGTGGCAGGAATACCTCCCACATAATAGTAAGACATTACCTAGATGAAGACACCATTGCCACTAATGTCTTACCATTATGTGGGAAGGATTTCGGATGCACTCGGTACATTGGCTCTTATATCATATAACACTGATTATTATTGTTAAGCAATATTTTCTTTTGACTGCTATAAGCTTTAACTAGTTTTCACAACTAGGTAGCATTGTTCGGTAAGAAATCTACAAATAAAACTTTACAAGTTACTTCTGACAAGATCCTACTCTAAAACTGCAAAAATACTTTGTGTGGGTTTGAGTTGCATTTTTACCTGTAAAATAATAAAAGCATCAGATGCCAAAAGTGATGCTATTTTCTTCCCCCTTCAATGGAAGGGGGAAGAAATTAAAAATTGGAACCAATTAAAAAATAGACCAATTTAAACAATTATTTTAAAATGTAATGTGGTTATTTTTGATAGTCATCACAAGACTATTTTTGTTTTTTTTTGTTTTTTTTTTTTAACAAAGTTAGTCAAAACTTAATGTTCTTAATGTGTTTCATGACAAAAGCAATAAACTTTTTTTTTTGGCCAATCTAATGTCAATACTGACACAGCTGTACCTATTCCCTCTTTGTAATGATTTCTTCTTTTTTTTTTGAGTCACATGTACATAAAGCATTTGTTTGCTTACCTTAGGTTTGCCATCAAGTTTTCTTTATTTTGTATAAATAAAACCTTAGATACCTGAAAAATCTTATGGATATAAATATGAAAATGTAAAAATGGATTTTGGTACTGAATGACAGAAAAGAAAGAACAAGATTCAAATAAAAACAAAAAAAATTGTATCATTTGTATTTTCAATATAAAATTAGTTTATAGAAAATAGATGGGTTTGCCTATCATCTGGTTCACATTCCTCCCCAATTTTTTAAACAGGAGTAGAGGTTTATCCCTTGTTTCCTGTTTAGGATTGGGTTTCCAGTTCCTTCACATTCCTTTTCTTTCTCTTCCAGCAGCCCCCTTACATCTTAGTGCTATTATCACCTTGCTTGGGGTGAATTGATTAAAAAGAAAAAAGAAATATGAGGAAGCAAGTCCAACACAGACTGAAGTGATGAGTACATGTTTTAAAATTTGGTGTGAACTAACTAGACACTTATTCTGTGCCATATCTCTTTTCAGGATGTATGAAATCATGGCTCTCCACAGGTTCCTATCTTTTGTTACTTTAAAACAATACTTTCTTGTTCATGGTCCCTCTTTATACAGTAAAATCCTTTATTCTGAAAGCATTTTACTAGCTACCACATTTGATGGTATACAAAACCCCACCCTCAATTTATATTTAATATTATAATATCATGAAGATAAGTGAGGGACAAGTATTAGTAGTCTACAGTATCTGGATCAATAAACAAACAGATTTTTCAATTTTGTATTTAAACAAGGAAGATATTTTTAGCCATTTTGGAAGGACAAAAAGGAGGGCTATTATGTTTGATTAATTGATTCATTTTTTATAGCTTATCAACCCTTTGCAGGTTATTTAAAGCCAGAAAATATTTTTAGACGCAAGAATTTTTTTTTTGAAGATAATCAATTAGTGATGCAATTCTTAATTAACCCATAGCTGTGGGGAGAAGAGATAGATCCATATCTTTTCCAACAGTATTTGCACGTAAGCTAATATAATGAACCCAACTGGAATTGGAACTGATTTCCAATTCCACACACACATCAATCCAGGGTCAATGGTTATGCGCCTTCCATGTCTTCCTATTCTTCATTCCATACCATGCACCTCAGTCAATAAACTTCTACCTTGTGTCATTCTCAAGCCTTGTATTAGGTGGATATTCATGTTAAGAAAAAAAAAAAAGCAGTGTTCCTTCCTCACTAAGTCTTTACTTTATTTCATGACCCTCCCATGGTTTTTAAGAAGAAACCTATTATCATTTCACCCCCTTCTGCTCTTCCTTACCCTCCATAGCAGATTCTCTTTCCCCCACCTCTACTTAGTTCTCTTTCATCCATCTTTACACTTGATTCATTTTCTTCTGTCCACCCTTGATCTTCCAGCCTTCCATAATCATTTATTTATTGCAAGTAAACAACCATATTCCATTTGTTAGTAAAGGAACCAGCCCCCCTCCACCATCACATCAAAACAAGAGATCACATTAATAAGCAATTGATTCTTTCACATTCCCCACCTACAAAAAAACCCAGTAAGACATATTAAGCAAGACTTCACTAACCTTAACCTCTTTTGCCAGACAATCTATCAATTTAGTAGATGAATAACAAATTGACTGACCAATAAGCAAAGTTGCAGTAATTTTTCTTTTCCCTTAACTTATGGGGAATTATAGAAAATTCACAAAATGGGATGAAACACGATAAAATTGGCTGTTACTGCTGCTAAATGAGACGAATCCTGTTATCCAATATTCCTTACAATTGCTCCTGTGAACTATAGAAACGCATTGCAATTCATTTTTCCTGAGATAAGTATACAAAATAATTTTCCTACAGAGAATGATCATTCCTTATTGTTTGCTACATAATTTTGGTAATTTTATAATAAAACATTTGTTATAGTGGAACACACCTATTCTATAGTTAATAGACTCTCCCACCTATAATAAGTAGGAGTAGTAAGAGTAACAAGTCAGTCGCTCAGTGAGTTGATCAGTCAGTCGATGTCGGACGACCGTTAGTCGGATATTCAAGTATCAGCCACCCAACTAGATTACTGAGTCATTACCTATTATATCAAGTTCCTAACATTTTGTACGTCAAACCTATTTTAGGACCGACTTAGTACAAATACAAGCCTCCACTGTGAAACCACTACATAACAACATTAAAGGGTAAAAAATAAAGCCAATGCAAAATAAGACAGTTAAATCTGTTTTCAACTTGTAAATTTTATCCCAACTGGTCAACTAGGGGAATTTACCTAATGCCCACTAGGTGACATAGTATAAAAGGAAAGGATGCAAACATTCTCTTTTTCTTTCTCTCTTCAACCATAGCATGATGTAGTGAGAAGACATGACTCACTTCTCATCAGGAGAGGTTTCTTAGCCCCCATATATCAACCATATGTCACATACAATACACTACACTATTTTCTCTCGAACACCCCAACCCTGCAAAAATCATTGGATCACAGTATTTCCACAACAACCTATCACACACACACACACATATATATATATATATATATGCACATTTCATTAAAAATGACAGACAAGGTGCCTTTATTTAGTTTTTTATACAATTTCTCTTGTGATCTAATAATTTTTTTTCTTTTTGAATGATAAATTATATAAAAACTGTCCGAATGTTCTTTTTATCCAAGTGCTTTCGGCTATACATTTAGCCATTTTCAAGGATTATATTTTAACTGTTAAAATTAGAAATAGTTTGTTATATATATCTTTTATAAAATGTTTTCATTTTTTGTTTCAAAACATGGGCAAATTATTATATATATACCTACACACACAGAGGATGTGATGGATATACTGTCTTCTAAATTATGCAAAAAATGAAAATAACACTGACATCACATTTAACAGATATATTTAACAAAATTACACAAAAATATCTTGAAATACTAAAGAATTCATTTAATAGAATTGCTATTAGCTTCAACCACAGCCTGCAGATGACTTTGCAATCTCCTGCAACTCTTCTGAATGGTCTCCTTGTTTACGTTGGTGAATGCTGCCATAATCCTTGCCTTCAGTTCATCTTTAGTGTTACAAGGAGGTTTGTTGTTCTTTTGTTCACCTGCACCCCACACATAATAATCAAGGGGGTTGCTGTCTGTGAAGTTAAGTGGCCAGATGTAAGGAGTAATGTGGTCGCAGAAATTGTCAGAAAGACATGACTGGATTCTCCTGTGTGTGGCATGATGCAGAGTCCTGTTGCCAGACATAGGGTTTCCAGCTACCACTCTTTTGACCCAGGGCAACACTACCTTCTCAAGGTACTTTATGGAGGTCTCTGTGTTGAGTCTGAGGCCCTCACCAACAAATTTTTTTTTTATCAAAATGATTAGAGTGATTTTTCTGAGCTGCCATACCTTTGTAATCACCATTAGATTCATCCAAACTCTTTCCAAATCCTCTGCACTGTCCTCAAATTGATACCCAAACACTATGAAATGTTTGTATTGGAGTTTCTGGTGTGAATTTCAAGTGGTACAGCATGCCATTTCCAAATTTCTGGCTGAGTGAATTGCATCATGGTGCTCTTTTTCTCACAGACGGTGCCCAACTGAACCTACTATACTGTAAAGTCGACACAATCAAAAACAATGTGCATGGGCAAAATTAAAAATATAAAAAAGGTGACAATTTACTCATCTCTCTTTCTCTCATATATATATATATATATATATATATATATATATATATATATATATATATGACATAACAATATTTAATTCTATATATCAAGAAACAGTATAGAGAAAATAGTATTACAAACTGGAAAAAGTTTTTGTGACAGGTTTCATCCATTAGGGCTTCATTGGATTGGGCTTTGTTGCTGTTGCCATGTCTACACATGAGCATGAAATGAGATATGTTAGTTTCAAAATTCTCTCCAGTTTGTCATAGTATTATCTCTCTCTCTCTCTCTCTATATATATATATATATATATGTATAAGCCTGAAGAGCGGGAGCGAAACCGGTTGCTTCACCCGTTTTTTTTTAATATGTCTCGTAATATTAAGTTTTATACTTTTATTTCGATCATTAAATTTTGTACCTACAAAAATATCTTTATATATATATATATAAATGAATTTCTGTATATATATATATATATAAATGAATTTCTGTGTTGATAACATGCCCTGTGAATAATATACACTAATTTTTAAGCTAAAATTCCTGAAAAAGAAAAGTGCAAATTACTTCAAACTTTATAATAGAAAGAATAAAGATATAAAAATTCAGCTGCCTAGGTAAAGTTTATCAACTACAATTAAAACCTTTGAGTTCTGAAAATCCTGTTATTTTTTTCTATCAAGCAATTCCATTGCCAGGATTAATGGGATAAATAGTTGCTTCAAGTGTCACCAGAAGATCACCTTTTGTGAATAATGCAAATCATTTTCTTTAGGTGCTAAATTTGAATTTAAAAACAAAAATGCGTATCACAGTTTATTTTAAAATTCTTTTAAAGAACAAATTTTAGTCTAGACATATCATCATCATAAGGAATATCATATCAGACATATCATAATCATATTTTAAAACTAAATTTTTAACTTAATTGGACATTAAATATGTAAGAAGGGAAAAATGGATAGATCAAATTGAATAGGCAGGGATACATTCCAATTTGAAGTAAAATAATTCACCAAAATTTTTTCCTCCTTTTTAATCTGTAACAAAAAAGGACTCAATATATAACACCTAACTTTACTGCTTCTATCTCCAAAAGAGAGACACTGAAAACATGCAAATTATAACAAAGAATTTAAATACAAAGTTCAACAAAAAAAAAATAAAATTTAAAGTATCTTAATAACTTTCAAGGCACACAAACATGGAAGCAAACGAAAACAAAAGAACACACCATTTAAAAGCAAAATAGCTCAGCTCTGAAGACTCCAAAGGTAACAGAAAAACACTGCCTTCAGACTCATAGTTTTTTAAAAAAAAAAAAGACAGAGAAAAAGCTTGTGAATGGTGGAAAGAAACTCAACAAATAATTTGGAATTGATTCTGAACAGTAGAACCATTTTTTTTTCTTACATCAGATCAACTAGAATAGCAAATGACATTGACAAATTTCAACAGCAATGAGCACCTGTCTGCCGACATAAAAGTACACATTGATACCCCAACAGAATTGCTTCTCCAGCAACCAAGACTTCACACACATGCATTAATTGTAGCTGTTGTTGGTTGCTTTTGTTTAGTGACATATCAACCTCTATGGGTTATTTAACGCTGAAATCTAAATATTTTGAATGCAATTATATGCCTACAACTACAAATAAATTGTTGGTAACTATATTATAAATAGGTAATTTCACTACAAATATGTATTGTTGGCAAATTTTTATATAAAAATCTATTGCTGGAATTTTTACTATAAAACTACTTTCATAATGTGTAGCCGTTGTCAAGTAATATTAACTTGCAGACTAAACTGAACAACCTCCTTGAACAATGCTATAAACTGCATATCAAATCAACAATACGGAAAGCAAAGAGAAATGCTAAGCATTTGATTTTTCAATCTGTTGATACCTTTTTGTCCTCTGATGAAAACTACAGACAGCCTTTGTTGCTAAACTATGAGGTAGAATTTAAATTTTGGGACATTTTTTCGTTTTCATATTTAAAGTTATATTCTCTAAGAATTCATTATTATAAAAGGAATTTGTTCCAAGATTCTAAACTGTAAAGAATAAATAAAACAAGGTTTCTTGCACTCTTAAAAATTAAAAATGGATATTAAAAATCACAGAATTGTAAACTTAACTGATGAATTGTTCAGACTATTATTCTTTTTCTTTTTGTTAATTCTTTTTTTTTTTTTTGTTATATTTTGGCAGAATCATTCTTTGGCCTTCTTCAAAATGCACAATCAGCATAAAAAGAGTCCCCACCCCCTTGTAAAAATATTATACTGGAAACCAGAAAAATAATGACTAAACAGAAGAAAAATGGTACCAAATGTACTGCCCTGACTAATCCATGATATCAAACCTCACAGCCACATGACTGATTGATTATTTTTGTTTTTTTACAGTTTATCAACCTTTTGCAAATTATTTAAAGTTAAAACAGTTTTAGATTGTAATAATTTTGTTTTTGCAAGTGAATTTATTAACAATATTTGTAGATAATAATGATTTTCAGATACAATTTAGCATATAACCATTAATCATCTCAGAGACCCTTCTCTGCCTTCTCTCAGCATGGCTGATGCTAACCTCCAGGAAAGTGACTCATTGTTACTTCTTGAGCTAACATTTTTCGTTGACATGAAGTGGAAAGACATTGCTAGGTGAGCTGCTAATTAAGTTGGTTTTCTGTGAAATTCTAAAATCAAAAGAAGAATCAGCAATATTATTGGTTCTGATCTGGCGGCTTGGCTTCAGTCATTTTCCCACCACTGTAAGATTGGCTCCCTTAAATTCGAAATTTATACTTTTTTGCGTGTGGAACTCCCTTCTGGCTCTGTGTTTTCCAGCCAACTTTAATCTTCAAAAATTTAAATGCAATGTCAATCACTATCTACCGGCCTCCTGATTACTCTTTCCTCTTCCCGCTTATTATTAATGTTTCTGTTTCTAATTTTTCCACACCCATTCACACCTTGTGACTTAGTGCCATTACTGCCTTGCATGGGGAGAACTCAATCAAAAAAAAAAGAAAAAAAAAGCTGTAACTTGACCTGAACTCAGCATTCCAATTTCTCATTTTGAGCCATTATTCATTTAACCACCTGCACATCCAAGCTTACAGCACCTGGTATTCCCAAGCGGTCACCCTTCCAAGTAGTGACAAGGCTAGACATTGCTTAATTTTGGTAATCAAATAGGAACCAGTGTTTTAATGTGATATGGTTGTAAGCACAAGAGTGGAATATAATCTAATTTTCAAACAATATATATCTACTGACAGTATACCATATCAATTACTACTGAGAAGTGAGTTTAATCCTCACTAGGTGCTCTATACTTTCGGCCTTGTGCCACATTTAACCTTCACTTAGTAAATCACTATATCTCCTGAGAAAAATGAATTCTACAAAAATGTAATTGTCAACTCACAATTATTCTATGTTAACTGACTCAACAAAAATCTACCTTTACATTTATTTAGATTTATTCCTTTTTTTTCATTTAGAGTTGCCTGGATGATCACCAAAGTTAAGTAATGTTGATTCTGGCCAGTACCTAGATGGGTGATCACTTGCAAATTCCAGGTGCTATAAGCTTGGATGTGCAGATGGTGTAATGAATAACATCTTGGAGTTAGAAATCAGAGAGCCAAGTTCCAATTCCAGTTGTGTTTGTTATATTCACTTATTTGTAAATAACCTTGGGAAAGGTATGAATCTACCTCTTCTCCAGCCCCAAGCTATAGGTCAATTAGGACTTGTATTAGTAAAATCATTATTATCTCCAAAAAATTCTTACAATCAAAAAAAAAAAAAAAATTTTCTGGATTTAAATAGCTTACAAAGAGTTGACAAGTTGTAAGAAACAAATCAAGCAATTTGACCTGCATAACAATGAATGGCATGAAGAATGGGTATTGTCAAGCTGGGTTTCAAACTCAAGCTGAAACAGTTTGAAGCAATAACATTGGAAAGGGCATGAACTCACTTTTCCCTGTCAGCTATGAATAAATAACAGGGCAGTTAAAACCCTTTACCTCTCCAAAAGGCTGCCTAGTTTTGGTACCAGACTAGTACTACCACCATAGAAAAATTTCACAATTGCTACATGCTATGATTGGATCTCCATGGATCATTCTAGAAGTTAAGACAAAAATCACTGCCTTATGATTCATCAAAGATAATGCAACATTGCTTTTTACATTTAATCGGTAAAGGAGAACTAAAAATAAAACTTTAACTTCTACATGTTCTCTGTACAATAAGATTAATTTTGCATCGTAATTTAAAAAAAAAACAAAAACAAAAAAAAAAATCTCTCACAAGACAATCAAATTTTCTAGACAGAATGGCAAATGGTTGACCAGAGATGACCTACAAGAATGTCCACTGCTTATCAAAGCTAAACAGGTAAAAGAGATGAATAGCATATAAAACTATCATTATACATTTTGTTTTTTTTGTTTTTTTATAGACGTCTCTCCTTAATGTTTTCTTTTATTATTCTCTCACACTATTATTCCTCTCACCCTTGCATCTTAGTGGCTTTATTACCTTGCTGGGAGGGTGAAATGATTAAAACAAAATCTCTGTAATCAAAGCAAGCATATTTCTGAAAACATTCAAAAGGTTATGTAGATATAAACACAATCTCAATCTTTAATTCAGCTGTTTTGTATACTTGTAGGTTACTAATGAACAAGTTCTTACTATTGTCTTTCTAATATTCCAAGATATATCAATCTAAAACATTTTCAAAAGCAAAACAGCAGCTTTGAATATATCATTAAAGATTCTTGTAAAATATTTTCTTAGGGCTACAGAAATATTTGTATATGTCATTAAGCCTTATTAAAACTTAATATATATATATTTTTTAAGCATTTCACCCCAAGCAAGGCAGGAGTGCCACTAGCACACAAGGGGTTATAGAGAGTGAAAGTAAGAGTAAAGAGGGGTTTTTGAGGAAAGGATAAAGAGAAGGATGGGGATCAAGATCAAGATATCAAATGTCAATTGACATTATATTTGAATATTCGAAGATTATAGTTATCAGGGAAATAAAAGGAAGGGAGGTCAACTGTTGGGAAGTGTGAGAGAAGAAGCTGTTGGAGTAGAAGAGGCAGTTATAATTAACTGTTTTGACAGTAAAAAGGTGGGATTAAGATACCAACCTAGTAGTATTCTTAAATTCATGCAGTTGGGGCACTAGTGAAAACAGCTCGTCAGAGCAGTTGCCATAAAAATTTTTGTAGAAAAGACAGAGGGAAGCCACATCATGTCTGAGAAAGTGATTGGAGTCAAGATGCCAGATCAGGACCTATCATATTGCATATTTGTCTTTGGATTTTGTTGAGAACCTCAAGATGACCAGTGGAGGCACCAGACAATATATGGCAACAGTATTTCATGTAAGGATGGAATGGTAAATTTGTAGAATTGAAGGATGGACTCAGATTAGAAAAATCTTCTGGTGCAACACAGAGAACCATCTTTGCTTGCTGTAGAAGAAGCTATTGATTCAATGAAGTTGTTCCACCTCAGGTCAGTGGAAAACATGTGACCAAGAAGGCGCAGTGAGATGTTCTTGTGAAGTTGAGCATCAGCCACGCTGATAGGAGGCAGGGATATTTCTCTATGGTGGGTAAATGAGAGCAGTTTCGTTTTGGAGGTATTACAGTTTACAAGCTATTTCTTGCCCCAGCCAACCACAGATTGGAGGTTCTTTTCAAGACCAACAATGCATAAATTATTTGCTATATCTTCATACACTAATGTCAAATTATGCAAGTGAATGTTTTCACAATAAAATAGGTTTTAACCAACTGCAGATAACATTTTCAAGAGATGATTTTATTTAGATGAGCAAAATATTGATAATAGCTTGTTTTGTTCATGTCAAGTTTTATGATGTAAAGACATTTAAAATTTTTTTTTTTTTTTTTTACTTATGAGTAAATCCAAAAGATACAGGCCATAGAGACATTGATAATTATAATATTGCATATATATGAATAAATTATTATCTTATTATTTTACATATTAATACAGGCACCTTGATATTGTTAACCTTCATCAGTCTTGACATTACTTAAAATAGTTTTTATTGTGTCCCAGAGATCTTTACTTGCATATTATTTTATTATCTATTTTACTGATAGATCACAAGTTTTCTTTTGGATTACAATCTAGAGCAGGCGTTCACAAATGGTGCAGCATAATTCATAGGTGCAACAGAAGAGGATAGCAGGTGAGGTGGAATGATTGAAAGACAATCAAAGATTTAGAAACAGTTTCAATATGCCAAAAATAAATATGATTTCAAAATTTAAAATAATATTATGGATTACTTATAATTGCATGCATGAATCCCAGAGTAAACAGTTATAAATAATTATTGACTGATTTGATCACTGTGATATTTTTCATTATATCAAGTATTAATATAGTAACTAGGGTCTGCAAATCAGAGGAGAGTGTTATCAATGATAATGATCTGATTTCAAAACTTTGGTTATCTCCCTTTAAGCTTATCTTTGTTTTTTTTTAAATGTACTTTTTATCACATAGAATTTGGTGATGTGTGAGCAAATTTTCACGCTGAAAATGTGGCCCAAAGAAACAAGTTTGGGAACCACTGCCCTAGAGAAATGGGAGGTAACTCCACTGTCATTTAAACCATTTTTTTGGCGAGATGGGCAATCAGCTTGACAGAATATGAAGGAGCATTGTCATACATAAATATACTCTTCAGCTTAAACATTCATAGTTCTAATTTGTACAACTCAAAAAACATATTGTCTAAGAAAGTACAATAATTCTCTGCATTTATTTTGATACCATCATCAACTTTGAAGGTACCATTACTTTTTACTATCTATACTAGTCCAAAGCATTACTGCTTTCTGCTGCTTTCAAAGTCATTTTGGTTGACTCTTTTCAAGATGGACAAAACTTTTTACCCAACTATTAGGTTCATCCAATGTAGCTTGACATTCATCATTAAAAAATTTACTATTGAGAATACATTTTTTATATTCTTCTTTGCTCAACTTATATATTTCTCTTTGTGACATTTTCTTAAATATGCTGGTTTGGTTGTTTCCATGTCTTCAGCTAATAATAATCTTAATATTCTGTATCTTCTGTCCATTTATATTCCCAAAACATTTTCTGCAAATATCTTCTTGCAAAGTCAATCCACATTTCTTGCGTATTACTCCCTTTTACCTCAAATCATTTTAGCTCCATTCTTATTGCTAGTTCTTCTTGTTCTCATTTCGCTAATGTTTTCAATTTATTTTTTGATTGTTCATCATCTCCATTTAACTATTTTTCGATTTCCAGCACTACTCTCCTATCAATGCAATTTTATAATATCTTGTTTCTCTTTTTATAATCTATGGAAATCTTTCAATATCTGAAATTAAGATATAAATAAAAATACCATTATATATATTTACAATATGATAAAAAATCCCTTAGTTGATTAATAAAATCTCCTACAGCCAAATAAATTTGGAGAATATTTCTAATAAGCTGAACTTCACATTGTATACAAGGTCTAATCAAAAAGTATCCAAACAGTTGTTATGGTAACAGATGTATGCAGAGTGAAGTTGCTTATCACAGACTGACCTAGAAATCTGTCATATATATATATATATATATATATATATATATTTAAGTTATAACATTCTCACTCACTTCCAGTGTTTATAGCAGGAAAGTGTGTAGAGTGTGGTCATCTCATTACACTACAGAGGTTCCCTCAGTGACCATAGCTTGTGCAGCAGTTTTTGGATGAGAACAACATTCCCCAGGTCTGGCAACCACCATATTACCCAGATCTTGTCCATTGCAATTTTTCCTCTTCAAAAATCAAAACTCACTTGAAAGTAGCAAGATTTTAAGATGTGAAGGAAATCTGAAGAAATGTGACGAAGCAGCTGTTTGCTATGCCAAAAAAAATGGAGTTTCATGAATGTTTCCATCAATGGAAATGATGTTTGATAAATTTTGTAGTTTCAGTAGGGGACTATTTCAAAGGAGATTAAGCGCTTAATTGATATGTGTTGTAGTTTCCTTTTTTACAGCACCAGTACCAATACTTTTTGATCAGCCCTCGTATTTGTCATATCTTGAAAATTGTATTAGACAAGATCAGTTGTCGCATATCAATTTATGAAAACTGATTTACATAATAAAATCTGACAGTGTGGTCGTTCAAGATTACAATTTTTTGCAATATCTTCAAAATGACTGCTCAGAGGGGTATTATAATGGCAGCTTACCATTGACTCCAGCTGCTTTTGAATACAAATTTTCTTTTTGATCTTCACTACAAATCTAAAATATCATGAAACTGAATGTCTCAGGTAATGAGATTAAGTATTTCCACGATTTCACTTACAAGTAATCAAAATGTTGAACTAAATTTCCTTATGGAAGCCAGTTTTAAGGAAAAAATATTTGGTCATTGTTATTATAGAGATAATATACAGGGTGTGATGAATAAATGGTCTTCTAAATTACGCAAAAATGAAAATAACATGGACATCTCATTTTAGCAGATATATTTAACAAAATTACACAAAAATATCTTGAAATACGAAAGAGTAAATTTACTTAATAGAATTGCTATTGGCTTCAACCATGGCTTCCAGATAACTTCACAATCTCCTGCCACTCCTCTGGATGGTCTCATTGTTTAATTTGGTGAATGCTACCATAATCCTTGCCTTTAGTTTATCTTTGGTGTTACAAGGAGGTTTGTTGGTCTCTCACACAACTTCACGCCACACATAATAATCAAGGGGGTTACAGTCTGGGGAGTTAGGTGGCCATATATAAGAGGTGATGTGGTCATAGAAATTGTCTGACAGCCATGATTGAGTTTTCATGCTTGTGTGGCATGGTGCAGAGTCCTGTTGCCAGACATAGGGACTTCCAGCAGCCATCCTCTGGAACTAAGGCAGCACTACCTCCTCAAGGCACTTGATGTAGGCCTGTGTTGAGTCTGAAGCCCTCACTATTAAATTTGGGAGTTCTTTTTTAATCAAAACAATCAGTGGGAGTTTTCTGTAAGTTTTGTCATCATCCATTAGACTAATCCAACTCTTTCCGAATCCTCTCGACTGTCCTCAAATTGACAGCCAAACCCTCTGAAATGTTCATATTGGAGCTTCCAGGACAAATGCCAAGCAGTACAGCAGGACATTTCTAAATTTCTGGCAAAGTCAATTGTGTCATGGTGCTCTTTATCTAACAGACGTTGTCCAACTAACCCGACTATACTGTGCAGTCAACAAAATCAAAAGTAAATAACATGCATTTGCGAAATGAAAAATATAAGATGGCAACATTTTACCTGTTGCATACTGTATATGTGAACATTGAGATCAATGACCCGTGGCAACAACCTGTTTCATGATTAAATACAATTGCCTGGTTATGGCACGAAACCCTGTTTACTGCTGGATGTTGACCTCTTTTATATTTACATACATTCTATCCCTGATATTGAGCATTTTAACTCATAAATATATTATACCTTAAAAACAATATATTTATCATGTATGTATATATATATATATATATAAGATATTTTATGTTTATACATTCTTTTTATAGATACAAATATTTAAGTAAATGCTCTGTTTCGAATAAACAGTATTAAACAACATTACCAGCCTAAACAGCATTTACTTAAATATTTGTATCTATAAAAAAAATGTATAAACATAAAATGTCTTAAAATAATTGTCGGACTTTGTTCATTTCATAATATATGGGTGTTGACTTCAATGTCCACTTTTATATTTTTATATAAGATTAATACAGATATAAAATTTGTCAACAAACCGATTGATGTTATATTCAGCACCCTGACTCCAGGCTTTTGTAGACAAACCTTTATCCAATCATTCAATCCACTTGTCAGGAGGTATCAGGTAGATATGTATGTATATATGTAAAAGAAACACACATGATCTGTCCAGAAAAAATAGAGTCCGTTAATATTAATAACTGCCTAACTATCACAATGTCATCTTTGTCATTTTCTAAATAATGCCCTTGGTATGTCGCATGTCTAACCAGTCATCCCTTCCACTTTTCAAAACTGCGTGCAAAATACATTTTGTGGATTGTTATGGCAGTGAATACTGAACAAAAGCCTCACAAACAAATAAAAAATTGAAGGCAACAAAATGTGCTACAGAAGGATGCTGAGAAGACCATGGATAGAGTGTGTAAGCAACAAAGAAGAAAATGGTAACAAAAAAGATATATACTCAGAATCAGAAAGAGAGAGTTGAATTCTCTTGGACACATAATGAGGACTTGAAGAATTTGACATTCACAAGACATATCAAATGCAAGAGGGACAGGGAAAAGCAGCAGGTCACCTACCAGATGAACTTGTGTGAATGTGAAACTTGGCAAAAAGGATAAACACTACAAAGAGCTACAAGAGATAGGAGGCTGTGGAGAGCCATGATTGTTCACGTGGAAGATCAGCTGCATCAAAGCTTTCTGAATCTTCATTTCAACATTTTAGGTTTTGATAAAGACCTTAGTGACATGATATTTTGCCAAAGAACTCTGCACAAGACATGAAGAAAGGGCAGCCACATTGTCACGAGGAGTGCAAACCTCAACCAACACACAAACACACTCAGTGGCGTCTCACAGCCAACTGAGTGTTTGTTCATGCATGTTCCCTCTGACTGCTTGCAATTTACATCAGGTTGGTACAACCAGTTCTCAAAATATTAAAAATTGCCCAACACTTTCCATATTGAAAACATCTCTATTGCACACAAGCACAAGCATTGTCATCCACTGAGTTCTGATTAAGTAGAAAATTTCAAGTAGTAATACTTCAACAAATATACAAATCCCACTTGAAGGGAATAAATCCAAGAGAATGTGTGGTGAGATGGAAAAGTACTAGGAAGAGGAAAAAAAAGTCAAACAATTATTTCCTGACCCCCAAAAAGAAGAGGTACTGAGCAAAATTTCATGGGAAAATTAGCTCAGGGAAAGGTGTTGTAATGGAATGTCCCACACCACTTATCGCCTATATGGACTGACTATATCAATAGCTAAATATAGTGAGCACAATATACCTGGGGGCTTACTTCAGGACTGACTAGCCTGCCACCCGATTCCCTGTCTTTTCAGTAGTGTATTCTCTTTTACAATAAACCTCTCTTCTTTCATCTACATGTGTGTTGCTGTTCCTTCACTTGAGTACCACCTTTGTCTGTTTGTAACATCTTTAAGGATACAACAAAATTATAGGGGCAGCTGTTCACTATCCCAAAAAAAGAGTTTCATGCATGCTTCCATCAATAGAAACGACTCTGGATAAAATGTGTGACTTCAGGAGAGGACTACTTCAAAGGAGATTAAATGTCGAATTGATATGTTGAAGTTTTCTTTTTATAGCACTGGCAATACTTTTTGATCGTCCTCGTAGACCATAGTAATATATTTTTTAAAATCATCAGAGAAACCACTGGAAGATAAGACAACAGCGAAGTTACAATCTACTAATAAAAAAAAAATTCTATTAATGCATATGCCAAAAGATAATCTCTTAGACATATTGATTATGCAGAAAATGTCTTGAAGGCATGCAAAATCTAAGTCAGCAAGAGAAAGAATGGAATTTACTTTCAAAGAGACTGCACAGAGCTGAAGTTCCTTCTCAGATGTGCCATTTCCAACTCTCTACCAATTCTTATCAATTATTTTATTGCCGAGATTTTTTTGTTGCTCTCCTCCCCCTACGACTCTATTCATTCTTCATTTCACTGGCTTCGCGTCTGATTTTGAACTTTTTCAAGCAAATTTTCTCAGCTGTCAAGATCACAAGACGTGCCAATAAGATATACGTACCCAACAGGCTGAAAGATTTCATTATTGGATATCAATAAAAAAATCCATGACTTTCTGTTACACCAATACCTGATTTCTCAAATGCAAACAAATATTTGATAGAACACAAGTTTTTTTTTTCAGTTTCGATTAATTTAAACAGTGATTATGAACCAGAAAAAAAGCAAAAAATAAATATAATTTTTTCAATTCAATTCATTTAATGTCTGTAATTTAATCTTCATTGAATTATTTTCAAAATTGTGTTTTATACTTATTTTTATCTGCAAATTATTCAAAACAAACCTGAAATTTTCTGAATCTATATCTAAAATGCTTAGCTTTAACATAGGAATCATCATACGTTCATTACCCCTTTATATATATATATATATATATATATATATATATATATATATATATATATGAATGGATACTGAAAACTTTTTAGCCCAACCCACTTCCCAAATTTGGGAGAGAAGAAGCTACATTATACACACACCCACACTATATATATATATATATATATATATATATATATATATATATATATATATTTGTATATTTGTATAACAAACCCTCTTTTATACAAGTTTCATAAAAGATGACTAACAAGGTACTGCCATTAAGCATTTTATTTAATTTTTCTTGTGTTTATATTAGTGTTTTCTTTTTTGGACATAAAGTGTGTAAAAATTGTCCAAATGCTCTGTATATCTGAGCACTTTCATCTATTCCTTTAGCCATTATCAAGGATGGCTTTTATTTTTATGTTTAACTGAATGTATGGATTTTAGAGTTATAGGAATGTTTCTTTATTTTCCAAACATGGTCAGCACATTATGGCCATGTTCACAGTTGATGTTATTAAGTGTTGGTGCCTTCTTTTTTTTATTATTTAGATGTGCATACATAAAAAAATCCATACATTCAGTTAAAAATAAAAAAATCATCCTTGATAATGTCTAAAAGAATAGCCGAAAGCACTCAGATATGCAGAACATTTAGACAGTTTGTATACACTATATGTCCAGAAAAGAAAACACTTATCTGAACACAAGAAAAAGTTATATAAAAAGCTTAATTGCAGTACCTTGTCAGCTGTAATTATTGAATAGTGTTATCAATCTAACAAAAAATTATTTAAAACAGGAATGAAACAAAATACCACAATAGAATGGTATGCATTTAACAAAAATGCAGGTGTAAAACATGGAAATTCAAATCAGAATGAAAATTGTTATAGTGGAACACACCTATTCTATAGTTAATAGACTCTCCCACCTATAATAAGTAAGAGTAGTAAGCCGATTAGTCGGTCAGTGAGTCGATGTCGGACAACAGTTAGTCGAATATGAAAGTATCTTTGGCCACAACTAGATTTCTTTGTGTTATACCTATTATATCAAGTTCCTAACGTTTTGTGCGTCGAACCTATTTTAGGACCGACTCAGTACAAATAGAAGCCTCCACAGCGAAATAACTCGACAACAAAAATAATGTTCAAAGATCAATAGAAAGTACAAGACTAGGAATAATTCTGAGACAAAAACAGATCAACATGGATGAGAGAACAGACCAAGAAAAGAGATAAATTAAAAGTGGTTAAAAGACAAAAATGTAAAGGGACAAGGCAAATAGTAAGAAAAGATAACGGTGGGAGTAAAAGGTTGCTTGATTTGTGCCCAATGTGTAGCAAATTGAATGAGCAAATAGGTAGATTAAATAGAAGGGCTTGCTGGCAAGACATAGCAAAGAACTATCACAGTTGTCATGAAAGGATTTAGAAAAGACCTTTGGCTTGTAAGGGATGAGCAATGGCTGATAATTATGATCATAAATGAATTCTGAAAGTAGCAAGAATTTAGTCAAGCATGTTTTATTGTGTGTGTGTATATATATATATATATATATATATATATAGAGAGAGAGAGACTCAAATAGAAAGACAGAGAGATAGATAAATAAACAAATAGGTAGATAGACAGAGACGCAGACTAACAAATAGATAGTCAGATTGACAGGTAAACAGGTAGATAGAGAGATAAAGAGAGTTGAATTCAATAAAAACTGTTCTCACATTACCTGTAATATAATGTTTTTAATGATGGGAATATACTTTGGTGTCAGTAAAACATCATGAGATATTGATTATGTTGCTAAAAAGTAGAAAAACTAAGTAATAAATCTTTCTACAAATAGGCAGTATATATTATTTTACAGCTATAAATTAAAAAGAACATGTGTTGTAACTTCTGTGTAGCTTGATGTAAGGATTACATACATGACTTTTTTTTACTATCTAAAACTGGAAATTTTTCTTATGATCTTTTGATCCTAACCCTACTCATCCTTATATATATATATATATATATATATATATATATACACACACAGGTACATCTATATTTTAATATAATATAAATATTGGTTGATTTTGATTAGTGGCATATCAACTTCTATAGGTTATTTAATGCTGAAATCTAAATATTTTGCATGCAATTGTATGCCTTCAACCACTGATAAAATGTATTGTTAGTCTGCTATAAAATTTCTTGCTGGTCATTTTGCTTTAAAAATGTATTGTTGGTAACTTTACTATAAAGATGTATTTATTTTTATAATTTCATAGTGTTTTGTTTTTGTATGGAAGTTTACTTACTTACCAGACGGAATTGAAAGTTTGGGAGAATCAACAACAGTTCCATAGAACATTATAATCTCCAGTATCTCTTCTGGAATGCGTATCTACAGAGATTGTTAAATTCAACCAACAAGCCCTGTTTATTTTTGTATTTTTTTTCTTTCAATTTGTAAATAAGATGTACCACAGGATCAAAATTGTGGATAAATTGTCCAAATTTCTGGTGTGGTTCTGCTTTTTTTCAACTACTTTCAACCATCTCAGTCATTATCAAGAAGTGATAAAAATACTTTAAGTAAAAAAGAAGAAAATGAGCTTTGGATAATTTATACAAAAAATCTTGCTTGAAAACTGGAAAAATTAAATAAACAGAACTTATCAGTTGAATAAAATAAATCTTGCTTGGATTAATTTTGCTATAATTAATCCAAGCAAGTTTTATTTATTGTGGCCAAGTGGTTAGAACATTCGCATTCTGACCATGAGACCTGGGTTTGAATCTCATCAAGCTTCATGAGTGAAATTGGGTTGATGAAACTCTTGGGTGTCATCGATAGCTGTGCTAGCACAAAGTCACAAGTGATCATGGACGAAGGCTTGAGTGTGCTAGCCTTGTTCAAATTGTTGATTACGCTAGATAACATGCTCTTTCCCAGAAAGGTATGCTCAGTATAGTTGCAGTATAAACCACAGGTGGGCTTTGTGGGTGTTGAATAAACACAAATCCGCCTTAGCAAGCATCTGCAATAGGGATTGGCTAGCCACCCTAGTAGACAGATATCCTCAAATATGAGTGGCCAACTATACATACATACCACAAACTTTAAACTTAATAACTCAAAAACATAGTGGATATATGTTTATATGGACTTTTATCCTTGTTTTGGTCTGAGGAACCCACCCCCAAAGTTTGTAAAACTATTTTTGATACACCTTGTGTGTGTGTGTGTGTATATATAATCCAATAAAACTCCTACAGTAAAATGGAAATTAATAAGAAAAGCTAGAATTTGTAGGTCATTAAATGACCCATGTCCTTTGTGCATACATGAGAAACTGTATATTGCTAAGTTTATAAAAAATAAAAATTTACTGAATCAGAGAAATGAAATTGCTATTTTTTTAAAAAATGAGAGCTGGTAATATACATACTTATATTTGATATGAACAAATAATTTTAAATAATTTAAGTAATTCTATTACATTTACTTTTTTTTTAAAAAGAAATATAGTCTATTAGTAATTAAGAGTAAAAAATATTTTAAAATTGTAGTTAAATAATTATACAAGTACGAAAAAATAGTTAAATAAGTATACAAGTATGAAAAAATAGTTAAATAAGTAGTTAAAAAATAGTTAAATAAGTATACAAGAAAAAAATAGTTAAATAAGTATAAATGAAAAAATAGTTAAATACATACAAGTATGAAAAATAGTTAAATAAATATACAAGTACGAAAAAATAGTTAAAATAAGTATACAAGTATGAAAAAAAAATAATTATACAAGTAAAAAATAGTTAAAAAAAAATAGTTAAATAAGTATACAAGTATGAAAAAATAGTTAAATAAGTATACAAGTACGAAAAAATAGTTAAATAATTATACAAGTATGAAAAAATAGTTAAATAAGTATACAAGTATGAAAAAATAGTTAAATAAGTATACAAGTATGAAAATAAACAAGTATGAAAAAATAGTTAAATAATTATACAAGTATTAAAAAAAATAGTTAAATAAGTATACAAGTATGAAAAATAGTTAAATAAGTATACAAGAAAAAATAGTTAAATAAGTATACAAGTAAAAAATAGTTAAATAATTATACAAGAAAAAAATAGTTAAATAATTATACAAGTACGAAAAAATAGTTAAATAATTATACAAGTATGAAAAAATAGTTAAATAAGTATACAAGTATGAAAAAATAGTTAAATAAGTATACAAGTATGAAAAAATAGTTAAATAAGTATACAAGTACGAAAAAAGTTAAATAAGTAACAAGTTAGTTAAATAATTATACAAGTATGAAAAAATAGTTAAATAAGTATACAAAATATTAAAAATATACAAGTTAAAAATAAATAAGTTAAAAAATAGTTAAATAATTATACAAGTATGAAAAAATGCCGAAAAAATGTAATTAAATAAGTATACAAGTACGAAAAAATGCTGAAAAACTTTTTGCCGTTAATAAAAAAAACTCAGACGACATGCATTTAATGGATGTCAGAATACACTGAAAAATACACCCCTACCCTCCCTAAACTTAACCTCTTTTACGAACATAACTCATAATTGATACAACAATAGTTAACAAAAATGAACACGCTACCACCCCTGTCTGAATGATTGGATTTCTCTGTATCCTTGGAAACAGGAAATTATGAATTTATGTGTGCATTTAAAACTCAGTAAATTTAAAAATAAGTTATTCCAATATTCGCTTGAAGATGAAATGGAACTGATGCTTTTAATTTAATTAGATAATTAAATTTGAAGTTTTTTAGCTTCAGTTTTTGAAACATGGTTATCACTGTGTAGTGAAAAAAACATTTTAAATCAGTTAATTTATAATATCTATGCTCTGTAAATTTACATTGAGGACTGCTTTGTAAAAATAAAAAATATCAATAAGAACACTGGATTATATATCTTACTGTTCTTTCTTTTCATATATATATATATATATATATATATATATAGTAGTCTATCAGAGATGTTATTGATATATTAAGGTTGGAGGTGGATACAGGATGCTTTTAAAGCTTCAAATTTAAACTTTGTAGCAGTAGATGCTATTATATTTACAATTTTTTTTTCTGCCAAGGTATAAACGATGTATGTCTCCAGGCATAATCTGGAGACCAATTGCAGAGCATCAGCATTCATTCCTGTGCTTCAACTTCTCAAATATAACTGCAAGCGGCACAAAGAAATTAATAAATTTTTCTTTTTCTTTTTCTCTTCCCCTAACTTTCAATTCTATCAGGTTCTTTGAATCCCATTCATTTTTTTCTACTTCCTTTCCTTTGGTTGGATAACGGCTGCAGTCGGAAATTCATTTGAGAGTGGCCAAATTATTTAGTAGATTGAGATGTAAGCAGAAACAGGGTAAGTAAACAGATTCCACAGAGAGAAGCCAAATAGCAATGGGCTGAAAATAAGGGGCAATAAGATGGAGAAATATAGAAAGCTGGTAATAAAACTAGCTGGCAATAGTTTCTGTTAGATATTTAGATAAGGGGTTCTTGCTGTATGTGACAGTACACATGCCAGACAAGTGAACCAGGCTAACAAAACAGATATAAGAAACATATGGAAAATATAAGACAAGGACAAGAAAGAAAAGGGTTGGAAAGTGATATAGTTTACATATATTCATTTTTACATTATCTATATAATAGAGGTTACACAAGTTTGAGGAGCACATTTAGCCATGTACCCTGCATAGATTCTCTGCTAAGATGATTTCTATATTTACTGATCTTCATCTAGTGCAGGGGACATGATGAGGATGAAACTTATTGCAGAAGCAAAATTAATACTACAGACTAGATTTTCTACTCAATACTTCATGAAAATATCTGTCTATATTTCTGAGATGAGGTATTATGTACATTATTTACATTATTCGGACTATTGTCCTCATCTTTGTCGCCATATTTATTACAACATTTAGACGTTATGCGCTCGGCCTTCTTCAGGTGGTTGGAATGTCGAACTGAACCCTTTATTTCGCTCACTGGGGTAGACTGTTCTAGTTCCATGTGCCATGTTTAATGGATGTCAGTTATCAGTTATCTCCTGTTAATTTTCCCTCTGAAAGTTCACCACTGCCTTAACGGATGGATAAAGGTGTTGGTTAGATCCAGTGACAGGACCCAAAGAGTGTGAGTTCAATACCTGGTTAAGGCAGTGGAGAACTTTCAGAGGGTAATTAACAGGAGATAACTGATAACTGTCATTAAACATGGCACCTGGAACTAGAACAGTCTACCCCAGTGAGTAAAATTAAGGGTTCAGTTCGACATTCCAACCAGCTGAAGAAGGCCGGAGCGCAAATGGCAAAAATGTTGTAATAAATATGGCGACAAAGATGAGGACAATAGTCTGAATAATGTAAATAATGTACTTCATGAAAGCTTTTTTTATCTTAGTGCTTCGACTGCATGAATTTAAGCGCATGTTACTGGATTAGAAACTAAGTCTCACCATTTTACTGTTGAACTAGCTCGATGCAATTGTCTCTTATAGTTTCTTTTCTTGCATGTAGAACTCCCTTCCACCTAGAATCTTCAAAAATCTAAATGCAATGTCAATCATCATCTTCAATCTTCTTGAAACCTGTCCTTTCCTCACTAAAGACTTCTCATTCTCTTTCACTCTTCATAACCCCCATGCATCTTAATGGCATTATCACCTTGCTTGGGGTGAAGTGGTTAAAAAAAATTCACATCAGGATAGCATCAGAGTTACTTTTTACACTATTCACATTGTTTGGACTGTTGTCCTCACCTTTGTTGTCATATTCACATTTCAGCCATTGTACACTAGTCTTCTTCAGGGATTGGAATTTCAAACCGAACCATTTATTTCCTCCACCAGGGTAGATTGTTCTGGTTCCACATACCATGCCTCTTCCAGATATCTCAGTTTAATTTATTTTCCTTTAGTAACTCAACTTTCCAAGTTTTTGTTCACCTCTGCTGTGGCCAGGGATTGGACTCACAACCCTTTGAGTCATGTCACTGGATTACTTCAACCAATGCTTTTATCCAATTGGCCCTTTCGAACAATGTAAATAGAGTAAATTATTACAATACCTCATCTCAGAAATATAAACAGATCCTGAAGAAGTTCGGAGGGTATAATGGTCGAAATGTTGTTAATGTGAAAATAAAGATGAGGAGGACAGGCTGAACAATGTAAATAGTGCAAATAGTTGCAATACTTCATCTCAGAAATAGAGACAAAGATTAATTACTGTTCAGATCTTATTTAGATTAATATTGTTATTTGGTTTTCATTTGAGCTACACAATGTTACCAGACAATTCCTGCCTGAGCATATAGCTAATTCCTATAAGGACAGAGAGAGAGAGAGAGAGAGAGAGCAATCAGTAGTTCTAATAATTTCAAGTATTAAATTTTACTAAGTAGAGATAAAAAGATGAAATTGTGGTAGTTGAAAACAACAAAAATCAATAATCTTGTACAGAGTATCCCAAAAATCACCTAGGTATTTAAAAATGTCATAACATATTTTTCATAATTTTTTTTTTTTCATAATTTAAGATTATTCTTGAAAAAATTCATAACTGAACAAAGAACCAAAATCTTTGAATTTTATTTTGGATTTAAACAAACTTTTACTTACCAGATAATGTTGTGAAATTCCAAAATCTTATGGCCACCATGTTCTCCCAGTTATTTTCTTTGAGGATAACTTAAAGAGGGTGTATGCATCAATAAACTGCAGGCAAGGATAACATCCGAAAATAAATTGAGCCCTATGGCCCAAGTTATTAAATATTGTTATGAAGAAAGCTATAAAAAGAACGTATCTGTAGGAGGTAGAAAATGGAGGATATTGACATCGTATAATTTTTCATGGCTAAACAGAAATACATTTCCACTGGTTGAATTTTCATTCTGTATAAAACTATTTTTTCAATAAAAAAAAAACTGTTGAAATTGCTAGATTTTTAAATACCAAGGTGACTTTTGGGACACCCTATATTATTTCAAACTATTGTTCTCATCTTGGTTGATGTAGATGTTATTATAGACACAACATTTCAACCAAGTGCCCTTTGGTCATCATCAGGTGTCCATTGATTGCCTGATATTAGATATCTGTTAACTAATGTGATATTTTGTCCTTGTGGATATAGGAGTTGTTTATACATGTTATTGTTATTTAGTTGTCACAAACATTATTTACATTATTCGGACTATTGTCCTCATCCATTGCCAGTAATCCCTTGCATCTTAGTGGTATTATTGCCTTGCTTGGGGTGAAATGCTTAAAAAATAAAAAAAAACTGCCATGCCTTCTTCAGGAAGAGAGTATAGTGGTTACTCATTGCTTTCTCCATAGTTTTGAAATGAGTTTTCCTTCTATTAATTTGGTTGATACTCTAGGCTAGAGAGTCCAGATTTAATCTGCTTTTTAACCCATACCTTGAGAGGGGGAGAAAGAGACAAATTCATGCTTCCCCCCCCTCCGAGAGCATTGGTGCAAAAGTGAATGCAACAGATTAGCCCAGAATTTGAACTCAGCTCTCCAATTCCACCTTCTGGGCTGATAACCATTACATTACCCTTGCAATGATTTTATTGCACGTCAATAAATAATAACCATAATACTCTCATAAAGTCAGGAAGCCTGCTTTGTAGTGGACAAATATATTTACATTGTAATTATCTGAAGCAAAGATGCATGCTTGAAGAAGTTCATTATCAGCTCTAATTAAGCAAACAGCAAAACTGTGCAAGTATACAGGAGAGAAGAGAGAAAGAGAATGGGCAGCCTCGTTAACCGTAGCTATTTGCTTTTGTATAACTACACTCTCACAATCTAATTTCCAGAAACAATTCTCCAGCCTCTCTAAACAAAGATGAAGGGAAAAAGGAACAAATGTTACCATAAATAAGCTAAATTTATTAAAGGCAGGTTATACAAAGGGGCACTGAAAACTTACAAAAATATTAGTATTTTAACAACGAAATATCTGAATGCCGACTTACAGAAGTAGGTTAGTGCAAGAACTCTTTATCCTCCACCTCATACATAAAAGGCAGGTTTAATAAATATACAAGAATACATCTCTCTGTCCTCCTCACATGTACACACATATTGTGTGGCAACCAAAATACAACTAAAAAAGGATAGAAATGAATGTATAAATGCCAAATATAAGATATGGCTGTGAAACATGGAAAATGAAATTGTAACAGAAAGAGGATAACATGGATCAGAGATAATAAAGAAGTGATTAAAATATGAAAATCTAGAGTGACTGGACACATAAGAAGAAAAGATAA
Organism: Acanthosepion pharaonis; assembly: GCA_903632075.3. Lineage (NCBI taxonomy): Eukaryota > Metazoa > Mollusca > Cephalopoda > Sepiida > Sepiidae > Acanthosepion > Acanthosepion pharaonis. The sequence continues at coordinate 3,045,187 of CAHIKZ030005169.1, read as the reverse complement.
CAGGTGGAGTAAAAGGTTGCTTAATTGGTATCCAGTGTATAGAAAATGCAGTAGGGATGAATGAGATAGAGGGGATTGCTGGTAAGATATGATAGAAAATAGTTACAGTCAACATAGAAGGATTTTGGAAAGGCCTTTATACTGCAGTTGACGAGCAATGGTTTATATGTTCATGACTTAATAATTCACAAAGTGCCCAAATATTTTCATTAAATCACTTATTAGGTGCTCATTATATAAGTTAAAAATATGTCTGTTGTGTCTTAACTTATAAATCTATACTGTGTATAAGTAATAAAGTTACTTGACCCACAGATATTGTTTGAATATATCCCTGCTCAAAAAAAATTGTAAAAAAGGAAAAGGATATTTTTTAATGATTAGACTATTTCAAAGCAGCAATCTATTTTTTTTAGTGATTATATGCCTTATTTCATACTAAAACTTATCAACCTGAATCAAGAATATAACCTCAGAAAGAATGAGGGAAGGATAATAGATGGAGCAAAAGGTTGGTTGGTTGACTGATTCCTAATAGATAAAAAAATGGAGTAAGAAAAAAAGAAGCTAGATAAGAGAAGAGATAGAGGAGCTTGCTGGTATATTTAAACCTCACCAACCTGCACTAAGAATATAACCACAGAAAGCATTTAGCAAGAAGAAAGGATAGTAGACGGAGCAAAAGGTTGGTTTATTGTTTCCTAATAGATAACAAATACAGTAGGAAAAGGAACAAATAGAAGACAGGGAGATGTGATAGAAAGGAAGAAAAATGATATAAAATGGGGTTTGTTATTTCCTGGTAATTTTTTTTTTTTTACTTTAAGATATCTGGAATCACAGGAAATGCTAGGTCACTTGTACTGATTGATCAAAATTCTCTCAACTTTTGACTAGCACCTTCAAAAATATCTAAACTGTCAGCTGTATACAACCGCTTTCTCAGATCAATGGTCAAAAGTGGCTTTGAGCGAGTGAATCCTGTGAGTCTTGGTGAAGACAATTCTTCTTCAAACATTGTGGATTGAAGCTACATAATCACAAACAACTGTACCAGATAACAGATATCACATAACTTGAAGACTTTCAATTGCAGTAACAGCTAAAAAAAGATATCATATGTAACTCAAATAAAAAATAATGACATAATCAAGATGTTGACATTTCACACTACTTAAAAGGTTATGAAGAAAAACCCACACCCATCAATACTGGAAATACTGGGAAAAGAGATAACAGCTACTGAACTTAAGAAACCTATTTTCCTGAAAAATTGTTTTAAAAGAAAGGTTTTATAAATTTCAACCGACAACAGTACTGGCTACTCAGTCAATAAATGCCAAATGTTTCCTTATAAGGAAATGGCTAATATTACCATTACCATCACACACTGTAAATGCATATTATATAAACATATATATGTATGTATGTGTTAATATAATTATTTCTATATAAATGAAAACAGATGTAGTTGAACTAATTCCCTTTGCCAGGCTTCAAAGGACAACACCTGTTTACTTTCAGCTGGAATACGAAGAACCCCACAGATTGACTAAGAATTTTACATTTTCTCAGCCAACACCAAGTTACCATATGAAGTCAATGAGGATGTAAGCCGTTAAATCTCAAGTCAGCATTGGGGAAAGAGATTGATTATTGTTTGTTTTTTTTTTGTTTGTTTCCTATTTTCATTCATAACACGTTATCATTCTGTGTGCATTAAAGCCATCATGTAAACAACTTAGAAACTTCAAGAGCCATTTAAACATTTCAACTGTCTACTTTGAAATATCTTCATCTAGATTTTTCTTTTCTAACCCTTTCCAATGAAATCATTTTCCCACTCAGCTTTCAACAAACTAATCAAGCAGAATTTCAAAATGGAGTAAAATAAACCTTTTACCTATTATTAAATGCAATGAAAAATCCTCTTGATCAAGACATAATATCTATTCTTACCATTTTGATTATGGCCTTACAAATACACAATCAAAATTAAGAAGCTAGATATAGCAATTCAAACTAACTTTTGTACCAGTCATTATCATGTAAGCCATCACTTGACATTCCTTAAAAATATCATAGACTTAATTTACAGAATAAAGACCAAAGGGCTTCTATATGAAACCACAAATCCAATCTTCAGAAGTATTTTTCTACTGAATTCAGTTTCTATCATTCTTCATGAATTACTTAAACAAATTCTGTAAACTAATATTTAATTTCAGACAAGTATCCTCATTATTTTTGTTTTTAAATAATTTTGATTGGTGTACATTTTAGCCAGAGACAATATGCCGGCCAAAATATTGCAGATCAATCAAAAGGTGACAAGATACATAGGAAGCATTGAATCATGACAATATTTTGAAACTCCAAATGGAAATTGGTTGATTCTACCCGGACCAACTCAACAACAAATCAATTTGCAGGAAAATACAGGACTGAAATGTGATATTTACAAAAAAAAAAAAAAAAAAAAAAAAAAAAGAAAGAAAAAAGAAAAAAAAAAGAAAGAAAAAAGAAAAAAAATCACCATAAGTAATTATGAAGGGAGAATTTGAATTCCTCAACCCATTTTATCCAGACATCAACAATGTCAGCAACTCAACATGCATAATGAGACAATTTGTAGTCATTTCTTAATTATAGTCATCAACATCAGACAAATGCTTTACCAAGTTATGAGCAAAAAAATAAAATAAAAATATTCATTACCCAGTACTCCATGACTTTGAAAATAGATGCTAATTTCAGCTTTGGCCTGCTTTTTTCTTTCAAATTAACAGAAAGAGAGCAGTTTATGAAAAAAAAGTATATTGATATATATAATATTAACTAAATATATTAGACAAAAAAGAAAAAAAAAATTCTATCATTCTAGGAAATTTCAAGAATACAAAAGCACACAGACAAAAATAAATCATTATATAGCAGATTAAATTTTACAAGGAAAGTGAAATAATTTAACTTGGCAAAGCAGGAATCAGGAGATGTAAGAGTTAGAAAATTCATGTAAGAGCAATCTTCCAAATGGAGAGGCTCTTTCTGACTTTTTATTTTATCTGGATACAAACAAGCCAGTGGGAAATACGTCTCAACCATAAGGCAGGCCAAGTATGACTGGCGATGAAGTCTCACCAATATATAGTTGAGTTGGCTAGATGTAACCTTAAGCTCAATGCTAACAGTTTCTTTTCTCACACTTCTCACTTGTGGAACTCTTTTCCAGCTCAATGCTTTCCAGTCAACTTTGATCTTCAAAAATTTAAATGCAATGTCAATCGCTATCTACTGTCCTCCTTATTACACTTCTTTTGTTCTCGCTCCTTAGCAAACTTTTGTTTTTTTAATTCTTCCACACCCAGTAACCCTTTGTGTCTTAGTGTTTTTATTGCTTTGCTTGGGGTGAAATTGATTTAAAAAATGAGAGCTATTAAACAATGTTCTTTGTTTTCCTTGTGAATCCACTCAGTGTCAAAGGATATTAAGTTTTTTCTTTTTACTACTCTGCCTGCCCCAAAATATTAACATCCCTTTTTTGAAATGTATGCCTTGTATTCATTTTGTCATTTGTACACTGCTGTGGCTAATACTTGCTATTTACTCTCTCTAGTGAATCCATTTGTTATATTTCTCGCATAGATTTATCGAGAAAATAAAATACGGGATGCTAAATGTGTTAAATATTTAAATATCTATTACAGGAAATATCAAGTTTTACAGAAATATTGTTGACAATTACATATTTTAAATAAATAAAATAATATAAATTTTGATGCTATATTTGATATGTTGTCAGGTATTTTTCATTTTCTCCTTTGTTATTGACAGCATTTTAGAATACTTTGGGTGCAATGCTAAGTTTCTTAAGTTGAACAAACTGGAGCGATTTTGTTTATGCTTTGTTACCTCTTTCCCCATTGTTCTTTTTAGATAGCTTTCTTCCAGTCATTTTGATGAGCAATAGGGAAATTCTGAAATTTACAATGATCTTATTCCATCTCAAAAATAAAGCCAATAAAAAGGAATGTTTTAAATTAATATATGACCAAAAATAGAATGCTTTTGACAAAAAAAACCTTAATTATTTCCCTATAATTATGTAACAATTTAATGTAATGATATTCTGCAGACAAATCTACGGTTTATGTTATCTCATCGCATGGTTACGAACAATAAACCTTAAATTGAACTTGTGTAATTGGCTCTAATTTTTTGTAAAATACTTGGATATGACATAATGAATAATTTGCAGTGAAAAAAGCAATGTTCAATTTTTTGTTGAAGAAGATCATTCTCCACCGAATGCATCATATACCAGATATGGAAAGGAAACTACAGGGCCTCATACAGAAAGTAATAAAGGAGAGGAAAGGACTAAATATCAATTGTAAGAAAACAGAATATACAGTTGCCAGCAAAAGGAACAGCCCAAGATTTGAACCCTGAACTGGGGACACTGAAATCAAGCTAGTACAAGAACTTAAATATCTAGTTAAGTGTTTTAACAGAGGATAGAAAATGCAACATCAAAATTCATAGATACATTGGAATATCTAATGATGGCTTCCAAAAGTTAAGCAAAGTATTGAGAAACATTCAAATTTTATTAGAAACAAAAAAAAAAGAGTACTGAACTGTTATGCAATATGGCAAGCAAATGTTGGACAATCTCATCACAGATGAAGAAGAGACTCGAAGCAACATAATTCTACAGGAGGATACAGAGAATACCACGAACTAAACATGTGAGCAATGATGAAGTATTAGGCAAAATGGAAACAGAAAGACATTATATTTAAAATCAGAAAGATTCAGTTGAAATTTACAGGACACAAGAAGCAAAGAAGGTTTGGAAAATTTGACAGTCACTGAACATATTGGAGATAAGAGGAAACCTACCTAACAAGCTCATGTAAATGTTTGGCGGAATAGGCAAAACATAATAAAAGCTACCAACAACAGATAGTTATGGAGAGCCAGGATCACCCACCTCATGAAAGGGACAAGGCATATAGAAGATGAAGTAGTTTTTCTTTCATTTAGTGTTTGTTAGTTTTTATCACAATTCCTCTGTATTTAAACTTACTAGTTCATAGTTATAGCAACAACAACAACAACAAAAATCAGATGAAAGAAAAAAACTGATAAAACTCATAATATTTATTCTTGTGGGGTGAGGGAGATGAGTAATGGTTATATTATTTGAGCTTTTGTTTAATGAGAGAGAGAGGGGAAAAATAAATCAACAATTATCATAAAAAAGAAGAACAAAACTGAACCACAAAAAATATTAGTTATAATGCTGAAAGTAAACATTGTATTTTTATCTTTCTTTGAATTGAAAACATCTGTAGTGTATGATTCATGCCAGGAAATGGCTTGAATCAAATTTAATGTCAATAAAGAACCTTCATTCTAAAAGAAGTTGATCTGTGGTGACCTTAATATGTACTGGGCTCACTCTAAGAGATACCAAAATAGACTTTGCACTCAGTGCCACACCAGAGTCTCAAAGGAACCATGTGCATCGGAGGGTTAATTTTGATGATGACCAGGTGCAGATTTATGCTTCACAGTATATCAGCAGCTTCTCCCAACATGCAAACAGGTGGTCAACCAAGGTGCACTTAGGATGTGCACACATGGGACAACTGGGTGGTAGAAAGATGTATAAGCACCCCACCTGAGAAGGAAAAGAGAACTCCCCAAAGGCACACACACCCTTACACTAATATTAATTCCTGAAATCTGGAGTTGAATAACCTTTCTAACAATAATATTGCACATTTCGGGGGAAGTGGGGGGGGTAGACTCTAACAATATTAAAAGACAGAAGTATGACAGTAAATTATTCACTTATATCCAAGATTTGAAACCAAATTACAATAAGAATTGTTAGATCATCTTTTGGCAGACAGTAGATTAGCCAATAAGTAAATAACCTTTGTTCTGGCAACTTTATACATAGAAAGACAAACATGCTTATAGACACCACACTTGCACATAATGACAAGAAAACTAATCACACATTCCTTTACAACAAGAACGAATTTGATCTTCACCAAGTGCCTTTTAGTGTAGAAAGCTAAGCGTTAAAAATATTTATAGCTACAGTGTTTTCCAAAGATAAAAAAGGTCATAGGATAATAGATAATAATTACCAAACTGGTCTTGTAGATTATTATTATTGAGGATTATGTTTGAATCCTCACTGGGGACTTCATACCTGTGATCTTGTACCCAATGAAACTAAGCTTAATCTATCACTATAAAACATTCCCCTCCCTCACCACCAATATCTGGTAGATGGCTTTAACTCCAATATATGTCCTCCTGCAATAGCAAAAGTAGAGGAGAATGAAAGTGAAGCATACAGGAATGAGCAAAACAAAATGGCTTGCCAAAGAGGGACAGAAGTGGGAGGGTGCAGCAGATCAATGCTCCAATTTATTAGTTTGCAGCAATGAAACATACAAACCAAGCAAACAAATGAGTCAGTTAATTAACAAAAGGTGCAATTCAGTTTGTTATACAAATACATCAGACCAAGCTGAGGAAGAGCAATATACTTATTCCACCCACACGAGGAGCTCAACTTGACTTTCTGTTTGTATATTATGTTGGCATAAAAACTCATAGGAACAAATGCCTCCCCCACTCCACCATGTGTGTGTGTGTGTGTGTGTGTGTGTGTGTGTGTGTGCATGGTTATTTCCAAAAACCATACACAGATATGTCCATACACAACGCTAATTGTAAGTGTGTATGAGTTTGCATTATATATATATATATATATATATATATATAATCATTTCACCCCAAGCAAGGCAGAAATGCCAATAGTGTGCAATGGGTTATAGAGAGGGAAAATGAGAGAAAAGACTGAGTATAGGAAGGATTGATGAAAGGACAAAAGATGAACAGGATTCAAGAAGATAGAAGATGGCAATTGATGTTGCATTTAAATTTTTTGAAGATTGTAGTAATCAGGAAAGCAAGTAAACAGAAGGGAGTTCCACAGGCAGGAAGTGTGAGAATAGGATAAAGGACAAATAGAAAATGTTCATAAATTTGCTATGTTTCACTTTTTATTTACGCTTCATCAGAAAAGTAGGAGAAAAGAAAATTATGGTATTTTTAATTTTTGTGTTTGTTTTTCATAAACTTAAAGCAAAATATGTTAAGTTCCTTATTCTTTCATTCTGTCAGATTTTAAGCCATATTTGATCCCAATCCATATTATATATATATATATATATATATATATATATATACACACACACGTGATGGTGTGATGGGTAAATTAATCGACATTTTATATTATTAATTTTGTGCAAGCATGTTGTTTGTTTTGATTTTGTTAAATGCACAGTACAGAAGGGCCAGTTGGGCTGCATCAGTGAGAAAAAGAACACAAGAGGGTGGCTGCTGGAAGAACCTAAGTCTGTCAACAGGATTCTGCACCATGTCACACTAGTCATATCTCTCAGACAATTATTACCCTTTACATTTGACCATCTAACTCCCCTGACTGCAATCCCCTTGATTATTATGTGTGGGGCACAGTTAAGTGAGAGACCAACAAATCTCCTTGTAACGCCAAAGATGAACTGAAGACAAGGATTATGAGAGCATTCACCAACTTAACCAAGGAGACTGTCCAGAAGAGTTGCAGGAGATTCCAAATCGTCTGGAGGCCATGATTGAAGCCAATTGCCGTTTTATTGAATAAATTTACTCTTTCGTATTTCAAGATATTTTTGTGCAATTTTGGTAATATATCTGTTAAAATGAGATGTCAGTGTTATTTTCATTTTTGTATAATTTAGACAGCAATTTATTCATTGCACACTGTATGTATATATATATATATATATATATATTAAAATCAAATATGGATTATAATCTAACAGATGTGTGTGTGTATATATATATATATATTAAAACTATATTTTGTCATTCATATATTAATGGGTTAAAGTGCTCAATATCAGGGATAGAGCGTATGGAAATATAAAAGTGGATATTGAAGTCAGCATCAAAAGGCAACAGTCTATTTCATGCTAAACACAATTGTCAGGCCAATTGATGATTGCATTTAGCATGAAACAGACTGTCACCTCTGGGTGTTGACTTCAATGTCCACTGCTATATAAGAGAAAGGCATGGCTAAGGTGCCTAACAGCTCAATGATATGCATGTTGAAGATTAACTTAATATCAAAGTAAATTTTATACTGAATGGATGCCCTATTACTGTGAACTTGTACCAATCTATAATTTTAAAGAAAGGTAAAACCAAGTTTGTGAGAGATGGTGTGTGTGTGTGTGTATATATATATATATATATATAAAACATAAAACATTAGGCAGCATATGATTTACATACAAAATAATCACACATAAATTAATCAAAGTATTAATGCGATTATTGGCGACATCCATCGCTAGAAAACATAATATATGCATTAAAATCCTGTTTCATCCATAGTGCGAGTTTGATCCTTGAAGAAAAACTTGTTGTCTGTGGATTTTTCAGTTTATTTGATGTTAAAATGCCAGTACTTACGGACAGTCTTCCATCCATCATCAGGCATGTGTTTTTTCTTATAAAATCAAAAACTTGAGGCGATATATCTGTATACATACCGAAAGATGTTTTTGAATATCTGCTATTATTGACGGTTGTGTAAGATCATGGAATGCGCAAAGACCAACGCTAAGTTTTCAAAATTTTTAAGTGAGAATTTTATTTAAATATTTCTTGTGATGGAAATCCGTCATTCTATTTTAAAACATAACTAAGTTTTCAATAATATAGTTTTAGTAGTAGTTTTTTATTAAATTTTTTTATGTACTAATATTTTAATTTAAAACATTAGGCAGCATATGATTTACATACAAAGAATAATCACACATATTAATCATTTAATACATTATTGTCCGTTAGAAACATAATATTTTTAAATCCTGTTCATCCATAGTGAAAACTAAAGACATTTATATTAAAACTTCATGACAAAAAACTAATACACTTGTAAAATAAATACGTGGATTTAACACATCACAAAAATATTTTTTCTCACTTAAAAAAAAATTTTGAAAACTTAGCGTTATTTCTTTGCATCCGAGATCTTACACAACCGTCAATAATAGCAGATATTCAAAAAACATCTTTCGGCCGACATACAGATATATCGCCTCAAGTTTTTGATTTTATAAGAAAAAAAACACATGCCTGATGATGGATGGAAGACTGTCCGAAGTACTGGCATTTTAACATCAAATAAACTGAAAAATACAGACAACAAGTTTTTTCAAGGATCAAAACTCTACTTTATGGATGAACAGGGATTTTAATGCATATATTATGTTTTCTAGCGACGGATGTCGCCAATAATCGTGATTAATACTTCTGATTAATTCTATGTGTTATTATTCTTTGTATATATATATATATATATATATATATATATATATATATATATGGAAAACAATATATAAATTTTTATGCATAAAGAACAATTTTAGGGATAAACGGTAAGGAAAAAGTTTTCATGAGATGCATTTCTTCCTCAGACTAAAGTGACGTTTCCATTGATGTGACTATACATGCACACAAAGAAAAAGGGATGCTGACAATTTTAAATTTTAATCTAATTTTTTTTTTAATATATGCTTTGAGTATATAGCCTAACTGATTTCATTTAGTTTCTTTTTCTTTGTTTCCATCCCTTGTAAATAATACAATCATTAATGTTATCAAACAAGGTTTTTATTATTTCATATTATATAATGCCAAAAACCCAAGCCAGAAATAAACAAGAGTGCATTCCCCAAAAATTATATTTTTGGGACTTCAGTGTTATTAACAGTGTTGCTCTGGAAGTACACAGATCCCATTAATTCATTCATTTTCTTCTTTTTGAGGTGTGTATGGACTAAAGCAGTGATTCTGAAATCAATCTAAAGCATACTTTAAAAACTTTAGCTCCTAAGATTGGTTGTTTTTGCTTAGCAGCTTATCAATGTCTGTGTTATTTTATGCTGAAATCTAAACATTTTGTATGAAATTTTATTTTATTATATTTTTTTAGATAACAATGATTTTACTGATATAAATTTTACTAATTAATTCATAGCTGGGGGAGAAGAGGTAGATTAATACCTTTCCCAAGAATATTTGTACATAAATGAACATAAACCCAACTGGAATTGGAACTCAGCTCTCATATTAACAATTTTGAGCCATTATCCATTGCACCACCTGCACATCCATTAACTAATAAGACAATGACATCATTAACATATTTGCATTTCATCTTAAAATTAGACAACAGGCCCAAGAAATAGGAAGAAATAAGGAATTAGCTTTGGCTAGCTGTACACAAAGGAGTTCTATTATTGGATGAGTAACTTGCTGTGGGAGGGTGAATGATATGAGGCCTTGTTTTTGGCTTTACCATTTTTATCTGGGATTATATCATCCATCCATAACATGTTTAATTAATATTTGTGCATAATATTACATGAAAACATGAAATAAAATATGAACAGTTTTTAGTGTGCATGCAACAAGATATAAAATATTTATTAAATGATTGATTTTTGATTAAACATATTCATTCATATTATTCACAAAACATATATATATATATATATATTAAGAAAGAGAAACACAGATGGAGTAAAAATCCATAGTTCTTTGCATTTACTTTTTAAAAAGTTGCTCAATACAAGGTAGAGCAAAATATTATTAAAATATTTTTATTATAATAGATTACAATAAAAACATTTTACATTGCTACACAAAAATTTTCATGTTTCAGAACTATAATCATTCCTCTTATATGTTATCTACCATCGCCTGAAAAGGAACGATTATAGTTCCGAAACATGAGAATTTTTGTGTAGCAATGTATAATGTTTTTATTGTAATCTATTATAACAAAAATATTTTAAATATATATATATATATATATATATATATATATTGATTATTATATATATGTATATATATTATAGTATTATTAATACAAAAAAAGAAATGTTTCTAGGCTTATCTGTATGAAGAGAAATCTTTCTTGTGAGCTCATTTCAGAAAACACATTTTTCTTTGGCGGTCAAAGAGTGTGAGAGAGAGAGAGAGAGACATTGTATTTTTGTGCTAAAACTGTCTTTCTAGTGCATTATGGGAATTTTACTCCCTTCGTTCACTATAGCCTAACAAGTCAGGGGAAGCAACTCCTGCTTGTTATTTATGAATCATTACAAACTCAATTTTAAGAGCAGAAACCAATTCTCATATCCTATACTGAAGCTGGAAGTGACATTAACTGATATTTGTACTGAGGCTTAGTGTTTTTAAATCCCCATAAAAGTCAGATCCATTTAGCATAACATGCAAAAACATTTTTCTGTATCTTCCTTTTTATTTGACTGGCTTCTTTAGCCAAGGGATTTTCAATCAATGGATGCATACATGGTAAAACTTCTTCCTTTTACATCAACATTTTTACACAAGTTTCTGTTTGCTACTGCTTAGAATCGATAAATAAATAAAAAAAATTGTAGATAGTAACCCAGTTAAAATATTAGACAGATGGCATTTTATAAATATATTTAGTTAGCAAAGCTGTCTATGGTACATCAACTGCTATATAATGGTCATATCTTGTGAAACATGTTTTGAAGTTTCTGATGGTAATTGACTGTGTGTCTAAATATTTTAGAATTTTAATTTCTCAGCAGTAAATGATAGTGAATATACTGAGATCGGTACCAAAACAAAAAAGTTTACCACTCTGTCATCCATTTACAGACACTCGTTAGGTAGTTTACTTGCCATTTCCCTCTGCCCTGCTTGTGAGCGTCAAATTCTCCAAGCCTTCTTTCCTCATTATTCTAACACTAGTATTGAAAAAACAAGTGACACTTGTCACTATTAAATCTTAGTAATGTGGAAATTTTAATATTGAAGTTTTATACTCATAAAACCGAAGAAGTAATTTTGGAAAATTCTTGAGTTACAAAGCTTTTGGATAGGGTCTTAAGTATAAGACACCTAGTGAGGAGCAAACATATGAATCAGTAGTAATGGCCTGCTAGAAAAGCTTCTGACTATTACACCATCGCAATTCACTTTGAAGGATCCTTCTTAATCCCTTTTCTGTGGAAAGGAAATATATCCACTCAAAATTTTATTACCATTAACTGCAGATTTACTCCACAGCTTTGTAAAAGCCTATCTTTATGCTGTGAGAAGCAGATTTTTTTGATTTTTTAAAATTTTCTGGTGGATAATTAACATAATTAAATTCAATTCCACAGTGGAATGGCTAATGGAAATAATTTTAAAACCCTTAAATAGCAAGGGCGAAACATTATGTTGAGAAGCATACATTTTAAGCTTCTATTTTTGTTTAAGCAGGGAAAAAAAATTCAAAATAAAATTACATATAATGCTCAAAAAAAATTGTCATCATCCAATGCGTATGCTACGCATAAATGTCAACACCATATAAGAGCCTCTACTTTTGAGAGAAAACAAATTAGACATAAGGCAAGCTTTATCAGAATGTATTACAGGACAGAAAAAAAAAAAAAACTTATCTGGTTTCCTGCAAGTTTTCTACTCATCCCTTGACTCAGTGAGGACGGGCATACACACTGGCTCAATTCGAGGTGAAAATGACAATTGGAGATTCTAAAAATCCTGAGGATGGATAGCAGACATGACAAGTAGTCATAACAACATATCCCACAGGATCAAATAGAAGATTCTATTTGAAGTTCCTGGACAGTTACCAAATGCCACAGACACTAGAGAAAGATTGATATGTATACAGGCAAATATGCCATGCTTGAGGCAACAAACATGAAGAAGGAAGTCAGAAAAAAACAAAAATAAACCTCACTGTATCAGAATAACAGCGCCTCATCTTAAATTAAAAAAAAAAAAAATTATTTAGGGTTTTTTTTCTATCAAAATCTTCTCAGAAGGAATTATTTTTTTAGCACATATATTTTTTTAACACGATTTCTAGAATATTCAGGCTAAGAGATGAAAATGAATAAATATACTGTTTAATAAATAAACGAACAGTCTACTCAAAAATGAGTATCCACTAAAAATAAGGTTTAATTAATAACATGTCAAATTAATAAATAAAATCCATCACTTCTTTAGAAATTACTTTGTTCATGGTAGGATATGAAACTGAACAGATATGAATATTTTGTGAGTCGGAGAAAACTTGCATTTAAAGTCACTATTCAACATTGCTTGTTCTTGAACACACTTTGTGGCTGTAATGTCTAAAGTAGGTCAAATCTAATGATAGTTTCTCCAGCCCAGGGGGATGCAGGTTCAAATCCTGCTGGAGACATATTGTTCTTTAATAAGATTTCTCAAATATGGAGGTTGTTAGATGAAAATAAATAAATATACTGTTTAAACATAAAGGGAGCATCTACTCAAATGGGTATCCACTAAAAATAATGTTTAAGTAATAAAATCTGTTAGATTAATAAATCAAAATCCATCACTTCTTTAGAAGCAATTATAAAAATAATTACATTGCAAAGAAGATTGGCCTTTTGTTTTGATTTCCAAAGGCGGCATTTTCTATTTGAGTAAAATTAGGTGCAATTACAGACAAATTAACAGACTTTAGTGATAGAAATTGAATTTATTTTCCCCCTTTTCTAATTAATCAACAATGTCTGAACACTCATAATTAGTTCATTTTAAAGTTACTCTGGTTGGTTACAGTGAAAAGAATAAATGGAAGTGGTCAGTAAAAACAAATACTGTAGACATTCCTATTTCTCTGAAAGAAAGTCGTAAATTACCCGAGAAACTTGCTTCTCCATTGTTATCACCCACTCTAAAGTATCTTTTTCAGTGGGACAAATTTTGTCTTTTTATAAATTCAAGGAAATATTTTTGACTGTTACAAACTCATCAGAAACATTTTCAATGGAATTACTCATTCAGTGAGCATAACATTGTCTTCTTATATTAGATGTACGCATAAGTTTCCCATACACTATTTGATTGTCAGTGGCCAAGAATCAACATGAGTTTAACTGCGAGAATAATATAAGAGGGATGTTGAAAAAGTAACTGTAATATAGCAATAAGCTTATGAAACACAGTATAGTAGGGTCATTTGGGCATTGTCTGTGAGAAAAAAGGCACCATGACAATTCACTCCACCAGAAATTTTAAAACAGCATGCTGTACTGCTTGGCATTCATGTCAGAAGCTTCAATATGAACATTTCCAAGCATTTGGGTGTCAAATTGAGGAACAGGATTCGAAAAGAGTTGGATGAGTCTAATATTGATTATGAAGGTGTTTGGAGTGATCACTAGTGTTAGAAATGTTATGCCTCCATTCATCTTTCCAAGGGCCTCAGACACAACACGGAGACCTACATCAAGTACCTTGATGAGGTAGTGCTGCCCTGTGTCAAGAGGGCTGCTTGAAAACCCTATTTCTGGCAACAGGACTCTGCACCATGCCACACAAGCAGAAGAACACAGTTATGGCTGTCAGACAATTTCTTCAACCACATCATCCCTTATATCTAGCCACCTAACTCCCCAGACTGCAATCCCCTTGATTATTATGTGTGGGGCACAGTTGAGTGACAGACTAATAAAACTCCTTGTAACACCAAAGATGAACTGAAGGCAAAGATTATGGCAGCATTCACCAACTTAAACAAGGAGATTGTCCAGTAGAGTTGCAGGAGATTCCGAAGTTGTCTGGAGGCTATGGTTGAAGCTAATGGCAAGCAATTTTATTGGATAAATTTACTCTTTAATATTTCAAGATATTTTTGTGTAATTTTGATAAATACATCTGTTAAAAAGAGATGTCATTGTTCTATTTATTTTTGCGTAATTTAGACGGCAATCTAACCATTAAACCCTGTATAATAAAAAAATGCATTGAAAATCATAGGGGAAAAGGTTTTATTATTAATGGTCAGAAATTAATGGAAGCATTACTGAGATGAGGGCTGTTATACTTAGAGTGTGTGTGTGTGAGCAAGAGAGAATTTGTATTATTATTTGAGTACCACTTAAATTTTCAATCAGGAATTGATGCTTTCCCGTAGAAGTGAATTAGAATAAAAGAAACTCGTGTAAGATGACCCCCGTTCTTTCTCCCTTTGTTGACAGGCAGACATGAAAAGACAAAAGATACAGACAAGCAGATGTAAATGCATCCAGAAAAAAATGGTATTTTCATGAAAGAAGAAAAATAAGAAAGAATAAATAAATACAAACAAACGAGAAACAAGAGATTACAAAGTCTTAGATGAGATGTTATGCCTGAAAGTGATAAAAAGAAAAGATAATGGTAAAAAAAAAAAATAAAAAAAATGAAGAAATATCAGCTTCAAAAGCAATATGAGATCACAAACCCCAGCTTCCCTGTAGATTGTTAATGGCTGCTGTAATTAATGAACAAACATATCCAAAGCACAGAAGAATCAATACTCTGACACTTGCATTCTGGAAACAGAAATTGTTGCTGGAAACCTGTCCAGATCACTTCCACTGAATACTAAGAGTGCAGGTGTACTTACAACATAGCTGACCAATGACAAAGAGAACAGATTGTTACAGCAAAGGTGTTTATTTTATTTTTTTCATGGGTGCAATTGTGTTACAGCCACACAAATAGTTTAAATTTTCTCCAGAGATCAAAACAATAAAACCTTTTTTCGGAATTATCAATGTTGTCAGAGGCTTTCAACAATGTCAGTTAGAGGTTTGGAAAATGCTTCGAAGTCAGTATGACATTGATGCCATTGTAGAAAATGTTAGATGACTTGAGAGATTCGTGTTTTTTATGGCTTATCAACTTTTTGCAGGTTACTCAAAGCCAGAAAATACTTAGATTTTAAGAACTATTTTTGGAGATAATAATGATTTAATGATACAAATTCTATTAATTAACCCATAGCTTGAGGGAGAAAAAGGGAACTTACACCTTTATTACCATATAAATGAATATAACAAGCCCAACTGGAATTGGAACTCAGCTCTTCAATTTCCAATTCTGAGCTGTTATCAATTACATCACTTGTACATCCAATCTTACAGAACTAGGTATTCCCAAGCAGTCACCCATCTAGACTGCTTAAATTCAGTGATTGTATGATAGCTGGTGTTTCAATGTGATATTGCCTTAAACCATATCATATTCTCATGAGAGATGATACTTATTTGGGATGGAAAGATAAATTATACAAGACTGGCCACTGAAAAGTTGAAGCAACACAAAGTCAATACAAGATATGGTAAACTTAACAACTTTATTCAAAGTGCCTACTGGATCTGTCTTGCACCCTGCAATCCTTAGTGGGACTGGAAGTGATTACAATCATCATCATAATCAACATTACTGATGCTGTTATAATATAATTTAGTAGAATCTAGTCAGATAATTATGTATGATGATGATGATAACAATGATGAACTACATTTAAACAATTTATGAGCAGAAATTTAAAACTTGTATAAGAAAGTAAAATCAATTACACAGTGACTTCTTTATTCCAGTTCCCCCATCTCCATTGGTTTTATCCCAGTGTTTCAGTTGTTCTACACTGATCTTCATTTCTGGGATGAGGTGCTGATACTTTTTTTTTTTCTTTTTAAAATATCATCTCCCTTCAGGACTTAAGTGATCATGGCTCTCCACAGATACCTATTTTAACATTTGTGAATTCCCATGATATCTTGTGAAAGATAATAGCTAAATTTCCCATTGCCTTCTCCACAGTTTTGAATTCAATATTCTTTCTCCTAGACTAGCTGGCACTCAAGGCTCAACAGCCGAGTGTACTCTGTTATTTAACCCATAGCCAGAGGGAAAAGAAGTGGATTCATGCTTTTTGCCTGAGGGTATAAATGTGAAAGTGAACAGCACAGATTAGTTCAGAATTTGAACCAGGCTTGCCAATTCCAGTATACACACCAATAAGCTAGATGCACATTGAATCTTTTGAACCATTTTCCTGTCACATTTCAGCAACATTACCCTCCAGGCTTCTTCAAAGATTTGTTTCATTTATCACACAGGGCAATATTGTTACCTTCACTATACCTGTCATATCATTCCTAGGAGAATTTTTTTGTTTAGTTCTTTACTCGTCTTCCTCTCCATTTCATCAATACCAAGTATCAAACTAGTGGCTTTCAGGGAACTAAATTAGCTTTTCCAGCACTTTTATTCGCTAATCAGATAGCAAATTCTCAAGCCTTAAAGCAAAGTTTCTTCTTTCTGAATTAGTGATTCTTATATTGTACCGATATGTCCATTTAGCCTACCAATTAAAGGATCTGAGCATAACACCTGATGAACGCTAGAAGGGATAGCAACTGAAAAATTGTGATGAAACTAATGAAGACAAAGAAACTAGTTCCCATGACTCAATCTATAAGTTTCTCCCCACATTATGGAACGGACAGGGAGTTGGGTGCAGTGAAAAGGTTAACTTGTTGATGCCTATCACATCATGTGCAAGGTCTTTTAAGTAAGTCTACAAAGAAAAACAGATACACTACTTTCATCTGCAAATTTCAAACAGGCTGCTAAAGGAGTGAATTGAAGACATCACTGATGAGCAAGTAAGAGTTTTATACCTTTGCATGAATAGAAAACAAAGATAAAAAGGCTGAAACCAAATAACAGAAAGGAAAAATATAAAAGCAAGTGCAGAATTCTTATGAATACAAATATCTTGTTTGATTTATCGCAGACAGGGGCCTCCACCTTGAAGGAGGGTCAAACAAAGTGGAGAGATAATTGACTTCCAGCTCATTACTTTCAGGGAACTGTTCATCATGTACAGGTGAAAATTAAGTTGAGGCACATCATCCATCCAAATATAGAATAAGGCTGTCCAATGTGAAGTAGGTGGAAAGTAAAGAGATGAGGCTGGCCTGAGAAAAGAGAGGGGCTGTTCCAATTAATGGATAGTCAACAGGAAAAGAAATGAAAGAGAGAGAGAGAGAAAGACAACAGTCTCCAGATGTGAGTTAGATTGATTCCTTTGACTAGACTGTAGGGTGGAGATGAAGGTGGGGTGAGAGAATAAAATTAAAAAAGATTAAGATCAAGAGGAGAGAGAGAAGCTGACAGAAAAGCTCAGAAAGGGAGAAAGTTTGAAGGTGGAAGAGATACAAGAGGAATCCCTTAGGCAATGGAGGGTTACATAGCAGCCATGGAAAAGGTAAAGAGACTGAAGATGTTGGGAGACATGGAGGGGTGCTGCAGAAGAGATAAAGAGATATCAGAGGTGAAGAAAGATGGTGGGGTGGAATCTACACATGTGGAGGATTACAGGGAAGAGGTGCATGTAAGAAAACCTCAGAAATGTAAGCCATAGGGAGAAATGGAGAACATGAGGAAAGAGAAAAAACATAGAAGATGAAGGAAACAGTTGACCATGAGTGGGATAGTAAGACATAGAAGAAACGAGGGATAGGACATGGCTAACTGAAAAAAAAAGAAGGTAAATAGGAAGACAATCAGAGATTGGATGTGTGGATAGTACAGTATTTAAAAATGAAATCCCCAAGCTGAGTTCAAATTCTAGCTTAGTGTATTGAGCCACTTTCATACTAATGTTTTTTGAAAAGACATGAATGTCTCTTTACCCCCACCTCCAGGATCTGAGTTAAATAGCAGGGTAGACTGGGCTGTCTAGACTTGAGTGGCAACCAGTCAAGCAGAAGGAGAATTCTGAATTCAAAACCATTAAGAAGGCAATAATAAACTGCCCCAATATGTTTCCTGAAAAGTAATGACAATTCACACATTAAAGAAAAGAAAACTGTGTGGAGCTATGATCCTAGATCCTCAAGAGATGTGCATTAAAAAAAGAAAAAAAGATTCTCCAGGAATCAATCCAAAAAAACACCTAAGAATGGAGAGATAGGGAATGGATAGGAAGTTGATAAACACAAAAAATATTAACAAATAATGATAATTAAAAAAACAACCCCCCCACCCCAAAAAATGGATAAAAATGAAAACTGAACTTAGTCATGAAGCAGAAAGAGAATAAGAGAACAGTGGAGTATTCTTTCATCTACGTATAATATTTTATCCTGGCAAATATTTCTGATGTCTTCTCTTCCAGATGAAACGTTGGAAAGAGAAAATGCAAACAAAGTTAGATCTTTAAATTTCTGAGCACTAAGGAAACTATTTTGTTTGCAATAATATCTGTGCCTTATTACTAGTAGGTTGGTGGAAAAATAATGACGTAATAATGTCGTTTTTTGACGTTAAAAAATACGTCAAAAAACGACATTATTACGTCATTATTTTTCCACCAACCTAATAGTTTTTTTCCCCCACTTCCTATTGTCAGCCCAATACTCTCTTGGATTAGTAAATAACATAAGTGCATAATTAGAACAAAACCACAGAAGCCTGATGATTAAAAAACATTCATGCCTGCAGTCATTCTGTCACACTTCTCCTTTCCAACTTTTTAGGCGGCATCTTTGTTTTTCTTTCCCTAGTAACTGTCATTATAAGTTCTTTTGCAGGAATGGAAAGTATTATCATCTGATGCCTCCTGGTACATTTGTCCCACAAGCAATATTTGGCGGACACATGTGAGTCCAGGTAAAACAAAAAAAACAGGACAGAAAACATGGAATTCAAACAAACAACAATTAATAAATGTATTAACAGGAAGAATAAATAAAGAAATGAAGTTGAAATTATCAGCAGCTCAATACAATCTTCAGTCTGTATGTCTGACATACTTATATATCTCATCAATATCAGAACAAAAGAAACATGTCTTGCTACTCAGTAAGTCAAAGGGAAAAGAAGAGCCTTTCAAATATAACACTACCTGTGATTATTGTCAGAGGGAGGTAATCCAACAAGTTATTTTTTTTATTTTTTAAGGATGCTCTGATAAAAAAAGCACCAATAATAAGGTGGAGTCAAACTAGTCATAGCAATAATAACAGTTAATCAACACAGATGAGCATTAAAAAAATAACATCTATAACAAGATAGAATAAAGCTCATAATAAACTAGTGAAAATGAAAGTCACTTAGCTAAAAATGGATGTTTTTTAAAACTATTTGCAGTTTTTTACAATTTTAATTTTGTCTATGTAATACTGTTTTTCAAGTTCTAGTGTTAAACTGTTGGATAGAAACATTATTCAACTTTGCATTTCCTTACAAGCAGGTTTGCCAAATTTGCAATCCAAGAAAAAAAAAAAAATAACTTTTTATTTAAATTTATGAATGATTTTAAAACCCAACACTTAAAAGAAAAGAGTTTTTAATCTCTTGAGCATAGTTTTTCTAATTTCTTGAAACATATAAAGCCCATTTGTAGGTGTATCTATACAAATACTGACACACCCATATCTCCAGACTTGCCTGTGAAAGAAAAATCTATTTACACTTCAAATTGCTTAATGAAATTGTCAACAATGTTAAAATGTGTACAGAATTGGGAAGTGAAGGAAAGTTTTGACAATATAACAAGTTAAAAGAACTTAATATTTCCTAAATAGAAAGAAAGATGTCAAATTCAGTTTGATATTTAAACAAACTTATATAGAATGATGTGCACACACCCAACTTATGCAGACAACATAATTTGTTAAAGGGTGTTTTAATATATAAACAGACCATTTTTGCAAGTAATACCAAAATCACTGTTGTACCTTTAACAAAACCAAACAGCCTGTGGTCAGGCAATTCCCATGGTCTAGGTTGTTTTGAATATTAGTTTGTAAATATGTCACAAAAGTTCTTTGATTTAGTTTCAAATCAAGTTTTGAACAATAATCTAATGATTTATAAACAGGCTCATTCAACTGAAAGTGCAAAGACCAAAGAGCTCTAAAATCAATGATTGCTAATGTTCATTTTAACATAAAATTATATATCTGCCTATATCTCTGAGATGAGGCATTATGATTATTTACATTATTCTGACTGTTATCCTCATCTTCATTGACATATTCACATTGTTTTGGCCGTTGTAGACTCCGGCCTTCTTTAGGTGATTGGAATTTTGAATTGAACCCTTTATTTTGTCCACTGGGGTAGAATAATGGGTTTGGTTCAAAATTCCAATCACCTGAAGAAGGCTGGAGCGTACAATGGCCGAAATGTTGTGACTATGGCAATGAAAATGAGGATAACAGTTCAAATAATGTAAATAATAAAATGATATATTTAACTTTTCTGAATTTTTTATTTTTAATAAAACAAATTAAAAAGCATAAGCAAAAACAATTTTTATTATAATTCATGTTGCATAAATTATATTAAAAACATACAGTTTTATTTTTCACACTATTAAAAAAATATCATAAAAAATTACTACAATTTAGTGTCTAATAACAAAAATAAATTCTATTTTTGAACATTTTATGCTATCTGGCAATGGGTACATATCACGGTTGCTGAATTCATTCTATTAATATTTTTATTTCACATCAGAAACTTTCAGAAAAAAAATCCAGTTGAGTTTTAGAAATGTGAAAGGTTTGTAAATAGTATCTAATTTTTTTTTCTACACATGCCTATGATAAAGATGCACAACCTTTTAATTTCATATCAGAAAACTTCAAAAATGAAATGCAGAGAAGTTTTAAATGACTGAAAATTTTCTGAAAATTTTTTTTTGTTTAAATTTAAATTCTTCAAAAACTATCTACGGATGTCAAATGCTGTCAAGAATGCTCCTGCTGTTGCTTGGGGAGGGATCAAAGAGGACATATTCAATATATTTCTTTAGAATGTCTATGAGATTTGCTGCAAATGAGAGAAACTTAATTTCGTGCCCATTCATTCTGATGTAACAAAGAAGAAAGGTCTCTTTTGACAAGGCAACATACTTGCCACTGGAACTCTCTCACACTGTGTATTCTCTCAGCCAACACTGTAACGCTAGTGGCAGTTCAACTGTCAAATGATCAATCCCTGACTTCTACTGAGCTTGTCTTTTATGGATACAAAGCACAGTAGATGTATGTGATCTATATGCCTAAACACCCTAGTTCCAGTGTGTACTTTCTCTTAAATTGAAGTCCTGCATGCCAGACAAAGACAAACTCTCTTTTGTCAAGAATAAGGTAAGTTCTGTTTCCACTGTTTGACTACGGTTCTGGTTCACTATGTCTGCCACTCTCATCTAATCCATGTTTTAAGAATAAAGAAAAGACAAAACAAAAGAAAAAACCCTTTTCCAACCTGTGCATAGTTTTGAACATGGCACATGATCTGTTTCTTCACAGCAATAAATTGTCATTAAATGCCATAAAAAGAGAAATAAATATGCTTGTGGAGCACGGCTTGAATAATTTGCATAAAAACATCCAGTAACATTCAAATTGGTCAACAGAAGAGAAAAGCTATATTTAATACATTGGAATGCAGGACATCTGTCTATTCAGCAGTCATTTACACTTATCTGCAGAAGGATATGCTTCAAGACTCCCCAGTTGATGCTTGAACACTAGGACAATATCAAATCCTATAGGATGTTTTTTTCTATGCACATGATAAAGCTTAATTTATAAATTGGGTATAATAAAAGATTATTAGCAATAATTAATGAGAACATAGAACAATGATAACAATATACGATAATAAAAGTGATGAAAATTGAGAAAATTTGTAGGTGACTTCACCACACCATGATATCATGGAAAGTACTATACCAATATCAGTTGTACTCTGACACCTGCTGTGTCAGTGTGAACAACAGCCAGATTGCTAATGACAAGGCAGTGGAAATTATCAGAGTTTGAACAGAGCATGATAGAGGGTACTAGACAAATGTAACATTCAATTTCTGAAATTCTAGACATTTGACATCCCTCGGCCTATGGTGACATACATACATATATATATATATATATATGTATTGGGAATAGATGATGGAGGGACAATGTTGACCATGGACCATTAAGGGTCTTGACCAAAGGTATCTGGCTGGAATTGACTGTGGTAGCAAATAGACAGCGTCAGCTCAAATCACAGGCACATTCAATGCAGGAGGAACCAGATACATTTTCAGCAGATCAGTTCAATGTCCTTTAGTTTCTATGGAATATGGAAGCAAAAAGATCATCTACCCTTTTTAACCCAATAACAGTTATCACGGCACCTCACTTGGGCTTGTGACACTGGAGATGTGGCAATGTGTGGTATAGTCTGGTGAGTCATATTACACATACCCCAAGAAGCTATAAACTCCTGTTGTCAACAAGGTATTTTGCAGGCTGGTGGTGGTTCTATGATGGTGTGGGCCATGTCACATGGGTGGAGTTCATTGATCTGCATAAACACATAGTGACTGGTACATTGCATTACTTCATGACCACTTGTTCCCGTTCAAAGACTCCATGACCCCCAACAATGATGGATTAATCCATCAGGGTAATGCACTGTGTTATTGTACCAAAGCTGCCAAGAAATGATTTCTAGAGATTCACAATTCTTTTTCCTGCCACCATTTTCATCCAACACTAGCCTAATCATGCATGTAATGGAGAGGTCTGTGACTCTATAGAAGAATGCTGAGAATCCCAACATGGACGTTTTAAGGAAAACAGAAACAAAAAGGACAGTTATACTCAAATCAGAAAAAGGCATTTAATATTTCTAGGACACACAATGAAGAAAGAAGGCCTGGAGAATCTGATACTCACAGGACATGACAAAGGCAGAAGGGATATAGGAATGCAGCAAGTAACCCACCCTCACAAGCATTTGCAAATGGATAGCAGAACAGTAATTGGGAGAATCAGCAAAAAGACAGACATTACTAAAAGCTAAAAAAGATAAGAAATTGTAGAGAAACCATGATCTCCCACCTCCTGAAGTGGCATAGCACATAGAAGAAAGGAGAGGTCTGCTCACAGGCAAATATCTGAGCTGTGGACTGCTAGTGAGATGGCATGACTCAACATCTCTCCATCAATCTTCTGATTATTTGTGGAATTGATGCCATGTTAAGTTGCTGCACTTCACCTAGCTAAACACTAAGCACTAACCCTTGATGTTTGGCTTTAGAGTGTACAATACTTTTTAAGATAAAATTGTTTTGACCAACAGGATCAACTTTCATTCTTTCCACAGGTTTTGAAGCACTTACAAAAAGCTCAGCATCCTGGGCATGACAATAAACTACATACGGCAGCAAGGCTTCTTATCAGGAGGTTTTGAGGAGTTCAGCACCACCTCTTAATTCCTGTTACTCCCAGGTCCACCCTTACCCATGGTGGTAGCACCTGTTAGGGTCCCAGCTATGGCCAAATAGTTAACTCCTAAACTGGAGTCAAAACACTATGAAAATAATAAAGTAGATTTTTATAGTAAAAATACAAGCAATACACTTTAAAAAAGAAAAAAATGTGACCAGCAAACTTTTGACTGTTGACAAAAAACCTCTTTACAAAAATGTGTCAATGAAATCTGATCTACAAACTGATTTCTTACAAAGAATACATATTTCATTCATATGAACCTATCCTAAAAATCTTGTCAGCATTAAATAACCCATTGCCATAAAACAAAATAAACCAAAAACCTCATCTCAAATTATCTTATCCATTAGGGTATCTCCCATTGGCTTATTTGACAAAGAATAAATAAACACAATTTATTGTTTCAGAATATGTTTGAGTTGTATGAAATATAATTTACTGCCAATGAATTTTATTCAGACTGTGTTGTTAGAAGCTTCCTCGAACTCCATCCTTGTTCTAATGAAAATTTAAATTTAATTTGTTAAAACTCAACAACCATCAGTGTGCATTACACAGAAAAGAAATATTAGCTGTGTGCATGATCACTAGTATACTTGTATCACTAAATTGCATCAATTACGCTTGCAAGGAAAAGGGCAGAGGAAGAGTGCAGTTCTATGAACACTATTCTATGCACTTCCTGCTCTGTGGGTGGTGACATTATCTATTTCAATCATGGAGTGGGAGAGGGAAAAAAAAAAACACTGCGGTTTTTCTTTGACTTTTTTTTTTTTTTATCAAGAATGAAAACAAAAACCAAAGTTAAGACCAAACTTCCTTCACCAAATAAAATACCACAGACTTAATAGACTAACTATTCTATTTTTAAAATGCAGCTGACAAAGAAATTAGATCTTATTTTCTGATTCTGAAACCAAAGACATGGAAGCATCTTTTACCCAACCCTGACACACCCATTAAAACACTCCCACCTCAGTGACAAAAATTAAATAATCATTTAGTTTGAAAAGTAATGTCAAATTTTGGAGAAGAAAATAAAAATTAAATGTGTCAAGATCATAATTATTAGCAAAAGTAAAAGCTTCAAGTGAAAGTAATTGCTTTTATTTGTTGTTGGAAGAATTTGGGATTCTGTTAAAAAAGAATTCTGATAATTGTCAATTTCTCTCTTCCCAGCTTTTGAAGTTTTTAGCCATAAAACTTTTTAATTATCAAAATAAATGCAAATCTGAAGGTGTTAAATCCTACAAATAGGGATGTTGAATTAAATATGCCAAAAATAATGCTTCTTTCACTGTGTTTGCATCATTATTTTACAAATGGCAAAGATTTGATCTCGATGCAAACATAGTCAATTCATTAAAATAAAACAAAAACAATTCAGCAGGCTTTTATCATCACTAGTCATAATAATGTTCCTGGGAAATACATTAACTTTTTGGAGCCATGTGAATGCTTCTCTTCTATTTTCTTTTAATCCAATTGAGTAAAGAAGAAGTCAAATTTGAACAGGTCTTTTCCCCTTGTATTTCCAAAAATGTAACATTACAAACAACCAAATGTGGAATATCCCACATTTTTTTTTAAATGGTCAGATGTCCTACATTTAAAGAAAAAAAAAAAAAAAGCCTTATTCAATCAATTGAACCTCTTTTGGATCTCAGGATTCAAAAACCCAGGAAAAGTAACAATCATTTCAATTTGACTTCCTTCAGCACCAATATCCAGTAAATTACAAACTGCATTAAACTTAGGATTATTCTACTTCAGAATGAAAATCAAGTTTTGTTGACTTCTATTAAATCTAAGATGGTACATTTCTCTTCAGAACTTCTCAAAATTAACATTTGCACTGCTGTAGATATACTTCTATATTTGTGCAAAACTTACATTGCCTGCTGTCATATAAATGACAGCAGGCAATGTAAGTTTTGTACAAATGTGCAGTACGTATATATATATATATATATATATATATATATATATATATCCAAGTATATAATTGGTATATACGGAATTGAAAAAGACACCAAGGGTGTTGAAACAAAATGGCTATTTTTGTAGTGATTTTATAACATATTTATGCTATAAATTTAAAAAAAAATTATTATTATATATATATATATATATATATATATATATATATACACACACACACACATTTGTGTGTGTGTGTGTCTGCATTTTGAAGATACCATTAAATCTTGGTCCCTTGCATTTGTGACAGATACTAACTAGCACTTAGTGCTATTTTCATAAGCAACATAGGTATATAGTAGTGCACAAAAGAACCAATTTTGTGAAATGTTTTTATTGTGTGTTAAGGATGCTTGCTTATTCTGTAGTGCAAAATATTTTATCAAAATCGAAACCGCAGCACTCATGAGAAATCATTGCCAGCATTTTTATAGCTATTTGCAGTAAATGGCAATTTCCTATTTTACCTCAAATGGGCCAGCAAACCAGACAAGAATGCAGCAGTGAAAGTGTTAATACCAATTAGCAATAATAGTAAAGAATTTTATAAGTGTAGATAGGTTGGCCTATCATCTGGTTCACACTCCTTCACTGTCTTTTGAACATTGGTAGAGGTTTACCTCTTGTTTCCTGTTTAGGAATGGGTTTCTTTTCCTTCTCTTTCACTCCCAGTGGCTTCTTGTGTCATAGTGGCATTATTGCCTTGCTTGGGGTGAATTGTTTAAAAAAAAAAAAAAAAAAAAATTAATTTCACACCAAAACTAAGAAAAATTTGGGTTTAATAGATTTTTAAAGCTATATTTCTTTTCTAATCTCGCAAAAAAAGGAGAGAAAGAGAGATAGGAAAAGAAAGAAAGAGAGAGAAAAGAGGGAGAGGAAGAAAGAGAAAGAAATAAGAAGACTACGGAAGAAAAAAAAGAGAGGAATGTAGAAAGAGAAAGGAAGAGAGAGAGAAAGGGAGAGAAGAGGAGAAATAAAGGAAGGAAAAAGAAATAGAGAGGAAGAGAAAAAAAAGAAGAAAAAGGGATAAGAAGAAAAAGAAAGAGAGAAGTAGGAGAAAGAAAGAGGGAGACAGAGAGACAAAGATTTGCAAACCTAAACTGCCTTATTGAGGAAAAGCAAGATACAAAATTTCATATGATTTTTTTAGACATTTTCCCATGAATCAAGTTACCTAAATTTTGTTACTATAAGCCATTTTTGAGTTAGCTTGCATGTGCACATATTTACACGGATATGACATGCAGGCTAAAAAACAATTGTGCCATCAAGTTAGTGATTTTTCCCTGAGCTTATCATAATAATTTGAATGAAAACAAAAGTGGCAAAGGCTAAAGACAACATGGGATTTGAGGAGAGGTGCAGAGTTAGTGAGAGCATTTGGGGCATATTGATTGCGTCTCAAGCTAGCGAATAAAGGTGATGCAACTGACATCCAAAAGGAACAGCTAAATATTTCTATCTTGTGCTGTATTAATATCTATTTACATTAGTTTAACACACAAGGACATTTAGACATTAAACAAATACTGAAACATTCTGAATGAAATGATTTTTTTAACTTAATCAGTACAAAAATAAAAATGTCCTGGCTCCTCCAAGTTAACTACAAAAAATATATCAGTTATGCAATGTTGATGGAAAAAAAATCATCATACATAACAACCCTATTCTTTTAATAATACTTCTTTTAATTACTGCTACGAAAGGTGGTTCCCTGTGTCATGCAAGACAATTTTTCTCACCAGACTATCTGCCATATTTATAAGTCTACCATTCATCCTTATTTTGAATATTGCTGTCACATCTGGTCTGATTATCCTGCTATATACTTAGACATTCTTGATAAAATCCAAAGTAGAATCTGCCATGTTATTGGTCCTGACCTGGCATCAATCACTTTCCCACTGCCATAATGTAGCTTCCCTGTGCCTTTTCTATAAATACTTTCATGATAATTATTCTGAGGAACTTACCTCTACAGAAATATTATGATGGCTGAAGTATGAAAGTGTTGTTTTGGTGCAAGGAATATTATAGTTTGTTTGGGTAAGTGTTTGTGGCTAGCTAAATTTAAGATAAAACAGATTGAAGACAAGCCCTCCCTATCCCCACCATTTTTGGGTATTTTTCAGCGTGCACACGTCACTACCAAATGTGACATACAGTTGAGATTTAAAGTTGGTTTAATGGCAATACTGTGGAAAAATTACCAAAACCCCATTGGCACTTCCCCTTCTGGGGATGCCCCTTGTGCCACATTTTAGTATTTTTACACAAAATGAATATTACTTTCCTCTATAGTACCTAGACTATGAATCTAAGTGCAGTACTAGATTGGCAGCAATGTCTCATCATTTTAAAGTTGAAATAGCTAGATGTGACCATAAATTCTATGCTAATAGTTTCTTCTACAACACTTCTTGTTTGTGGAACTCTCTTCCAGCTTCTTGCTTCCCAGTCAACTTTGATCTTCAAAATGTAAATGCAATGTCAATTGTTATCTTCTGTCTTCTTAAATCCTGTTCTTTTATTGTCTTCTCTCCTTAATAGACTTTTTTTTTTCTTATATTCTGTAATACTCAGTAACTTCTTGTGTCCTAGTGGCTTTATTGTCTTGCTTGGGGTGAAATGATTAAAAAAAATTCCTGGCCACTGGCAAGCCCTTTCTTGCAGATTTGTATTTCTATAATAAATGTTTATCTATTATACATTTAGACCTATTCTGACAATGTTTAGATTACTGCCTCTTTCATTTTCAATTTACAACTAAAAGTGTCAAAATTATGAAAACATGCAAGATCAAATTCTAGGTAAATTAATACAAAACTCAGTTCTTAATAAAAAAAAAAAATAAAAAAAATTAAGTTCATCTTTACTAGTAACGAATGTGTGGTATATATTTAGTACAGAAAAATCAAACTAAATTGGGAATGGTGAAGTAGCAGTAAAGTTGCTTGGAAAAGGAAAACTGAAACCTTGCAGAGGTATATAACAAATAAAAGTGGTACAAGAAACTATATCAGAATATATGTAATCATAAACACACATGTTGCCAATGTCTTTAGTTGTCAGTAACCACACATTGTCATTGCCATCAGATTAACCATTTCTGCCATCATTAGAGTGGGTGAAAAGTCAGAAGCATTTATTTAACCCTACCAGTGATGTTATTGGTTATACAAACAGCTAGTAATAATACCACAATATAAATTGTGTCAAAATCAGTTCCCAACTAGGTATTTATGCTGATGACACAATTATTTACTCTTGTTTTAGTAGCAAGTCTGATATATAAGACAAAGTAGAACTGGCAACTGCTCTTGAAAAGGACCTCCAATTAGTGGTTAACTAGGGCAAGGAATGGCTTGTAAGTTTTGACACCTCCAAAGCAAAAGTTATTCCACCTTCTATCAGCATGGCTGATGTTAAACTCCAGGAGAGCAACTCATTGCACCTTCTTCATCTCAAATTTGCCACTGACATGAAGTGGAGTGATTATAATGAATCAATTATTAGGTCTGCTGCTGGGAAAGTTGGTTCACCATGTTGTGCCAGACAATTTTTTCTCATCAGAAGCCATCTTGCACATTTATAAATCTACCATTCATCCATGCATTGAATATTGATGCCATACCAGGTCTGGTGCCCTTTCTATATATCTTGAGATTCTTGACAAAATTCAAAGAAGAGTCTGTAATGTAAACAATCCTGACCTGGCATCTCGTCTTCGATCATTTTATCACCGAAGTGACATGGCTTCCACCTGTCTTTTCTACAAATTTTTTCATGGCAATTATTCTGATAAACTTTCTCCCTGGTACCTTGACTGCATGAATTTAAGCATACTATTAGGCAAGGAAAAACAATACATGACACTCGCAGGCTTAAGCAAGTAGATGACAGAACATGGTCTGGGGGAGGTAGCAGAGGCAACGAGCTTGCTGAGAGCTACAAGGGACAGAGGAAGGCAGAGTGCCATGATCACCTATGTCCTGAAAGGACATGGCACATAAAAAGAAAGACAGACTAGATTGGCAACTAGGTCTCACCATTTTACTGTTGAACTAGCTAAATGTAACTATGTTTCTAATAGTTTCTTTTCTCACACTTCTCACCTGTGAAACTCTTCTGATTTATAGTTTCCCTGCCACCTACGATCTTCAAAAATTTAGATACAACGTCAATTGTCATATTCTGTATTCCTGAATTTTGTTCTTTTATTGTACTTACTACTCACTAAAGTCTTCTTATTTCTTCCACTCCTAGTAACACCTTGCATCCTAGTGGCATTATCACTTTGCTTGGGATGAAATGATTAATAATAATAATAATAATAATAAGCAGCTAGTAATAATAGCACAATAGAAATTTTGTAAAACAATAGTCTTCTTTTCTATATGAGAGTTGTACTGTTTTGTAACTTTAATTGAAAATTTTGTAAATAATAAAAGTAGTAAACACAGGTTAATGATCAGCTTCAAGTGATATTAACCCAACCAACACTTAGTAACCTTTCTAGTTGTTCTTAGAAACAAAGCCATTGCAATAGTTTTGTGTCCTTGATGAAGTATTGGCTGAGGTTGACTGAAGGCTCGGCCTATTGTTTCTGACTAACTTGAGGTGGTCAAAGGAAGCTACTTGAAAACCCGGAAATGGATACTGTGCAGGAGGAGATGACCAATGAAGGCTTTCAAGATGACTGACTGGCAGTGAAATGGAACTATTTTTTTTCTTCTTATCAATCTCTGAACACACTGATGAAAATGGAATGGCTTAGCAGTAAAAGAAAAGAAATAGAGAAAATCAGAGTCAACACAAGCAGACAAAAAAGATTGAATACAGAAGCTGAAAATATGATGTTTTATTTTGGAGCAGATAAGTTTAAATTCTAGAAAGAAAAAACTTAATTTTTGACAAGTGTTTCTTTCATTGTAATTTATTTGCTTTACATTTTAGCTTATTTGAACTGTCAGCCTAAAGCGGTGAGTAAACAATGCAGATGATGCAGTTTACTCACTGACACAATGATGGTCTGTGTAATTGCAATAAAATGAAAGTCAAATTAAGTTGAAACAAATCATCTTCTATGTGGTGTGTCTCTTCATGATGTAGGCAATCATGGCTCTCGACAATTTCCTGTCCTTTGTAGCTCTTAAATAAATATTGTCTTTTTGTTATTTCTCCTAAACCCTGTCCTGCCATCCATTTACTCCTCACTAAGTATGTTTGTTATTCTCCAAGCCTACCTTCCCCATTATGTAACCCAGAAATTTCAACTATCGCTTCCTGATGTTAAGTATAAGTTTCCTTTTTCTCTCTATTTTTTCAAAAACTATGTCATTGCTAACATGGTCAGTCTATGGTATCTTTAGTATCCTTCTGTAGAACCATATTTCTGTTGCCTCAAGTCTTTTCCTCATCTTTGAGGAGATATTATGTAACTCTTTTCTTTGTTTCTAACAAAGTTTTTCTGTTTCTTAATACATTGCTTAGCTCTGGGAAGGCAACTTTGGCTATCCCAATGTATCGTTAAATTTCAGTGTCACACTTTCTGTCCTCTGCTAAAGAACTTCCCAGATATTTAAATTTTTGTATTTCTTTGATTTTGGTAATACTAATCGAAGATGATTAATGCTTGAAAATACTTCATCTGATAAATAAATAAAAAAAGGAAGAAAAAATTCTGCACCCAAGAGTGGTTTCAATATATTGAATGATCTCAGATTTTAAATTTAAGGGAATATTTTCATGTAAAGGAAAAAAAAGTTAATATTCAGTTTAATCATTTGTAAAAAATTTTACAGTGATAATATTCATTAAAATCTGCATACTATAAAGAAAATATTGTTAAGAAAATAAAAAATCTTAAAAACTTCACTAACAAAGTTAACCAAATTTTATTAAATATGAACTGTTCATTTAATATCTGTTGTGGCATACCTACGAATGTAATAGGTATGACCTCATTCATATAAATACAGTAGTAAATACTGTATGTTGGTCTCCAGTTGGAGATTCATTGTGAAATTCCCTTGACTCACTTCTAACAGTTGACTTCTTCTTCTACATGCTGTTGGTGAATCTTATGTGTGTTGTTCTTGTCCTAAGTATTATTGTTCATTACTTGTATTCACATGTAGCTTCAAATAGCTCAAATAATAATTCATATTATTAAGTGACATGATTTCTTGACATAGATTAAACACAAAATTAAACAATGAAAGTGGATCTGTTGGGAAAGAGAGAAGAATATAAAAAAAAAACAAGAAAAAACAGGGAAAATAAAAATAGATGAATAAATAAATATAGACTATATATAAATCAAAATTTCAAGTTGTATCAAAGAACACATGGCTTTCATTCAGGACAGGCAAGATTTCTGCATTGTGTTCAACTTTTTAAATTTCTTTTTTTCACTTTATCTTATTGAAATGTTATAAGATTCTAAATGAATTCTGAAGGTGGTAAAAATGTAAACTGGTTTAGGTTTCTCGACCAAAAGCCAAATTCTGACAATCTTAATTTTAAAAATTTTAATTCTGTTGCTTTCCATTCTCATTCATACTTTCTATTTTATGTCTAATAGTATTGCCTCAAAGCTTATTGATTTCCTTCATATCTATTGATACTCCCTGCTTGATGTATCGGGTGGGGGGTGGGCAGACCGAAATCAACTTCTATAAAAAGATCTTGAGAAATTCAATAAAATCTTTCCTTGGATGCTATTTTTACATAATTACCATCAATTATTCCATGTGCTTTTCCTGGTTTTTGAAGTACATTTTGCATTTTGCATCATTAGTACCTTTGTGTGTGTTTGGAGTCAATATTTTAACTCTTCCACTTATTCATCATTTCCTGTTCTTAGATTCAAAAGTTTGTTTACTTATATACTTACTGGAAACTTTCCAAATTTATGACCCTCTCTCTCTCTCTGTCTCTCTTTCCCTTTAGGTTTTTTTCTTAATAACTAGCAAGGTAACTTGGTGTTGGAGAAAGGAATGAATGAAAAATATTTATGTCAGTTTTAACAATTTGTTTATTAGATTCTCTCTTTGCTGAGTGTACAGTAGAATCTATTATTTAATATTTAACTAAATGATGTAAAAATTATATTAACTACGAGACAGGCTGATTTAATTTGGTTTTGGATAGAGGCACTAGTGTCTTGTTTCTCTAGGGGTTTTTTTTTTGTATTTATAAAGATGACTTCATTTGCAAATGGGTGGCACATGTAAGTAGAAGAGAAAATAAGGATATAATCAAGACCTCAACTTTCTACACTACCAAAAGCAAAAAGATTACAGGGAAACTTATATCAGTATTAGTGTTGTAGCATACCTACAGATAATAATGGGTATATCCCCATTCAAATAAATACAGTACTAAATGGAGTAAGATTTATTCAATGGAGTTTTGCAAAAGTAAACTGTTCATATCTGAAGCTCTCATCTTTAAGTGAAAAATCAACTTTTCATTTTAATAAAATGTGAAAAAACAAATGTCATTCCTGAATCAATTTCTTCCTTGTCTAGTCAATGGCCCTTCCTGTTTCCCTTTGCGGTAGGGGAATATGTAATTAATACCATAAAAATTGATTATCACATGAATTCAATCAGTAGGGCCTGAACTTTTGGCCAAAATTATGAAGCAGCAAATTTGCTATCTTGAATGAAGCTGTGTGTTCTTTGATACAATTTGAAATTAAGGACATACGCCTCCTTAAAAATAAAACAGAAATAATTATAAAATTCGCCATAAAAAACTAAAGATCAACCTGAACTGAATGATTATCCAAAATTCAACATTTTTCCACACAATTTTTCGTATTTTTACTTTATGTTAATGAATCCATGATACCTTGAATAAGAACTACTTTTTAGATCCAATGTGTTTTTAAACACATTTTTTTCTTTTAAGAGTTGAGATAGAAATGTTCATAAGCAGTTATTTACAGAAATTACCAATTTACTAACAGATATTTACCAATTACTAACAGATATTTTCTTGGAAAATATATATATATATATATATATATTATAAATTAATTGATTTAAAATATGGTTATTTTCGCTACACAGTTCCAACCATGTTTCAAAAATAGAAGCTAAAAACCCCTAATTTTATTTTTGCAAATAAATTAAAAGCATTAGTTCCATTTCATCTTCAAGCGAATTTTGGAGTAACTTTTAAAATTTACCGGTTTTAAATACACAGCTAAAATCACGTTTCCATGGTTACAGAATATTCTACTCAAATTGAACACGGGGTGTCTAGATTTTCCTTATGACAGTATCATTGTATCAGTTATTAGCTACATTTTGGTATATATATATATATATATATATATACATACACACACAAATGTAAAAGAACAAAAAGAATATAAATTCAAAAATTAATAACATTAATTTAAAAAAGGGCTCAATACAAGAGTAGAGCAATAAATATATATATATATATATATATATATATATATATATATATTAAAGACCATATATATTTGCTAGATCTGCTGATAGGAAAGTTTGTTCACTATGTTGTGCAAGACATTTTACTCACCAGAATCTATCATACATATTTATAAGTTTACCATTCTTCCGAGCATCAGATATTCCTGCTACATCTTGTTTGGTGTTTCCCCTATGTATCTAGACCGAGCTGTAAACTCTGTCCAGACCTAAAGTGGTACTTGTGCATATGATCCACTGCTAAAGATGCAAGAAAAATGGTAAATTCCTGTACCACTCCAGTAAGTACCTGGATCCTTATGCTATCCTCTACCTTTAGAAGAGCCAAATCAGTCTTAAAGCTGAGCACTGCTGTTATATTTGGATAGGAATTGCCCAGTCCTCACTTTCCAGTCTAAATAGAGTCCAAAAGCATTTCTGTGTTCTTGTGGGTGACAAATTATTTTCCACCTTGCAACCCCTCTCTCACAGACAAGGTGTAGCAAGCCTCTCACACATGGCTCTATCACTGCTTCCATGGTGGAAAATGCTCAGACGAACTGCATTCCTTAGTTCTGTCAGTTATAACCTTCACAGCTAGGAGCCATCATGCCACTCACATTGGAGCAAACCAACCTCATTCCCTCTGTATTTCATTGGTGAGAAGTAAGATCCACTCAAGCAGCTTCTTCCTGTGAATCACTGCTCTGTGGAACTGACTCCCAAGAGGGTGTTTCCCTGATCACTAAAATCTTAACCTGTTCATGTCTAGGGTTAACCATTATCTTCACCACCTATCCACATAAGCTGTGACTCTTACTGTAACCCTCTACCTCAAGTGGCCCTTGGTACAGGATGAGCCTAATGGTAAAAAAAAAAAAAGCCTGCTTTTAAACTCTACTTAATTTCAGTGGGTAATCAGTTAACTTGCAATATAATTAACAACCTTTTATGCTCTCCCCAAAAGGATTTGATTTAATTCGATTGTTGGGTTTAAAGGTATATCGACCTTCATTAAGTCATTTCATGCCAAATAAGATTTGATTAGGTATCATGGTTTGTGCATTAAATTTAATTTGTGAATAATATTTTAATATCATTTAATTGAAAGTGATAACCTTTGTAAAGGAGTTCATTTAAAGTTAATTTACCAAAAGGAAAAAGACTTACTAACTCTAAAGTAAAAATGGATTTCAGGTTGAATCTGAATATATACAAATTGTAATAGGTAAGAAAGACATCATCATTTGAACATGTCATCATTTCTGAATATGAAAGGAAAAAAAGAATTGTCCAATAGTCCAGAATCCACCTAATATTTCAGCTTCTGACAAAAAAAGACAGAAGACATAATGAGAAAGATCTCGCTTTTTTATTTCCCTTTCATACTAATCATCGTCAGATTGGCCTCTCATCATGCTAGTGGTACTAAGACACAAGGCCATTGGACATGTTCAGCAATCAGTTCCAAGGTTCTTTAGAAATGATTGTGGCCTACCGATTCATGCGACCAATGAGGTTAATGTCTATGGGTCACAAAACCAAAGTGGAAATTGCCCTGCAAAAAAAGAGTGACAATGTCCGATATTCAGTCAGCATCACAAAAGAATGACAGACATAAATCACAGCCAATAATGCCAGTTATTTTTTTCTTCTTCTCCACATTTGCTATCTTTCATTTCAACAATGTCAGATCACACATCTTATTTTTTTGAAAGCATTTAACAGCCAAATTCACAAAGCTAAAAAAAAAAACTGATAGAGAAACAATCAAGGCACTAGCAAAAAACAAACAAGACAGTTCACAACTATTACATATCATATATAGCTTATAGTAAGCTTAATTGTGGCTTTGTGGCAAAACCATGAGGCCCCCAGTAAAAATCTGCAAAACCAGATTTTTAACCATTACTCCATGGCAAGATCATTATAATTATTTACTAAACTTTAGTACAAGGCCTCAAGTAAGGATTGTACACACAGCTCAGTAAGTCTGTACAGTTACAATGTCTTTTTCTCAAGCTTAGCTCATTTTTGACACAAGGCTATAAGATGGAACACCTAGTGAGGATCAAGGTGATTACTCAGTAGAAATGATCTACTTACAGTTAGGTTGGGAGGTTTTGGTATTTAATGAAACTAAAACACTAGAGTATTGTATTCGCATCACAAAAGTTTATAACTATTTAAAAGATGATTTTATATCCATGTAAACACACATATTTTATATATATATATATATATATATATATGCATGTATGTATTCAAATATATATATATTGTTAAATATAACAGAAAACAAATGTCCATTGTGTTTAATCATGAGCCATTCTAAGCTTCGTATAGTTGCTTTAATTTTGGGAGAAAATAAAGACAAAAACTGTTGAACATTTGGATGTTTTTTATTATGCTGTTCCTTGATCTAAGCTTTCAGCTCAAATATCTTTGATGGTGAATAACTTTATTGAAATGTTCCTATAGCCACTCTGAAGATGGCTCATGTTAGCCAAAAGCTTAGATTGAGGAACAGCATAAAAATATATCCAAATGTTGGACAGTTTTTATCTTTATTTTCTCCCAAAATTAAAGCAACTATACGAAACTTAGAATTGCTCATGATCAAACACAATGGACATTCATTTTCTGTTATATTTAACAATATATATATATATATATATATATATATATACATACACACACATGCACATACATACATACATGCATACACAAACGCACACACATATATATTATATATATGAATGTATGTATGTATGCATGCATGCAGGCATTTGGAGTTATATTTTGTGATATAGTTTAAGTGTTCATAATTCAAAATTGTGTTTGAATTTTGTCAAATACTTCTTTAAAAAATTTACTTGCTAATATCCAAGCTGATTCATGTCATAGCGCACTTTATCAATGTCATCCATGAAGGCATTCTGTACTGAAGGGCTTGTTCTTCTTTATTTTATATGTGATGATGATCTTGTGAAGGCAGTTTGCTAATCATTATTTTACAATGAGGTGACTATCTCTAATATAGGCTCCTTTGCATTAACTGTACCATAAAAACAAATATATAAATAATATTACATTAACATTTCAGCTATTTTGCAATTGCATTGGATATATTTTCTGCATGAGTCATTTTAGATTTTTATCTATAGAATTAAAACTATTGTTGCATGTAAGAAAGAATGTTGCTTTTTAAATCATTCAAAGTAAAAATTACATCAGAAAGCCAACATGAAACAAAAGAAAAAAATGCAAATTATCAACAACCCGTGCAACAAATAAATATATAAAAATCGCAGTGTGTTTTCTGTTATTGACTTGAGATGAGCATTTGATCAAAATCATCTCCAAAGCTATAAAAGAAATAAGGAAAAGAAAGATGATTTTTCCAACCTATTATCTGTTAATGTGGCCACTGGATATTTCTTTAAAATAACCTTAAATTTAATGCTGTCAAAAGCAAGACATTTATTATATGAAGAATATTTTTAAAAAGTCTGTGTGTGTTCTAAATAATTTTTTTTTTTTTTTAACCCCTGATATCTACATTTTTTAAAACTTAAAAATAATGACTATTATTATCAATTTTTAAGGATTACTGCTAAGAATTTCCATTTTTTTTATGAGAAAAAATTTAAAAGGTTCTATAAAAGCTTTTAAAACATTCTAATTTATTTGATCTTCCATAAAATAGAGAATTATTTCTTTATTTTTCATTAGATAACAAAAGCCAAGTCTCTAGTAAGAGGTCAGAAAAATAAACCGTAAAAAGATAACTGTTTGACTTGCTCATTGAATTGTTGAAAGTCTGCCAAAGTTTCAGATCAACATTACAAGAGAAATTGTCTTTTGTATTGGTTCTCTTAACTGTATTTCCAATAATCAGGTTAATGGTAAGAACCTTGGTGAACTTTTAAAAGCAGCAGAATAGTTATTTTATTTTATTTTTTTCACTCCATCAAATGTGGAAAAAGAATTGACTTTAAATACTTTCAGCTCAAGTGACTGCACCAGTGCAGACTGAACAATGAGTCCACAGCATCATGGGAAACTATGAAGGTAGGTCAGTAGGTGTGTTTACAGGCAAGTAGATAAAAATATTATGGATGCATGTGTACTGATTAGTTTAATCAGGCATTACATTCGGACTAATGTCCTCATTTTTGTTGTTTTTACCATAACTGTTAAAATCTTGATTAATAAATTGAGTGGCAGCATTTCATCAAACAATATTTTACCCTGAGAAGAAATTTCAATAAACAATAAATAATGTCTAGAGGTTAAATTCACTTTGGCAGAAAGGGAGACAAACTAGTGCCACTGTTTAGAACACATTCATTAAGCTGAGCAGTAGGAGTCTAATATTTTCTGAAATTTGTTAGCCAAGGATGGTGAGTTCAATCCTAGGTAGGACTACAAGTGTCAGCCTAGTTGACAATAACATTTCGACTGTTGTTCCCTCTGGTCTTATCCAGATAACCTTCAAGAAATTTCAAACTGAATCCTTAATTGAATCTATGGAGGTAGATTATTCTTGTTACACTGTCCATGTCTGGGAATATATTATCTTTGCTCATATTTTAGTACTGCTTATTTTTTGCTCACCCTGTTTCCACAGAGCCTAAGTCTGTATGACCCTCGCCCCAGGGCTTGAATTCAAAATACAAAAAATAAAAATAAATAAATTTAAAAAAAAAAAAAAAAAAAAATTCTGTACACTCTTTATTCTCCAGATCTTATACAATCTGATTATTACCAGTGATTATCAAAACATCTTGATGGATTAATTCTTAAAACACATGAACATATGCAAACTGTCTTATCTTCTTTGCCCCCAAACCAAGACAGTTTTAAGAAACATATGAATTGTTAGGAGGAAGAAGAGGTTACTGATAGTGATGAAACTGGTATGATTAAATTCTAATTGATAATTAATTTTTGATAATTTTCTTTTAAGTTTGGAGATTATTTATAGAATGACCCAACACATCTGAGATCTTCACCTGCAAGTCATCTTTTTTTTTATATTGACCTCATCAACTATCAGCACACCTGCATC
Source organism: Acanthosepion pharaonis (assembly GCA_903632075.3). Lineage (NCBI taxonomy): Eukaryota > Metazoa > Mollusca > Cephalopoda > Sepiida > Sepiidae > Acanthosepion > Acanthosepion pharaonis. The sequence continues at coordinate 3,005,381 of CAHIKZ030005169.1, read as the reverse complement.
AAGAGTAGAACTTCTTAGCCCAAACCAAAAACTTACAGGGATAAATTCAATAGTCGGTAATTACAAGTATGCTAGTCTGAGGGGCCACCCATGGCGCTAAGGTTGAAGAGGAAGGGCCAGACTCAACAAAATTAAACGCTGAAGACCTCCAATGGCAGAATAAGCAAAGATCTACATGATTTCAATGGCCAAACTGGCAGAAGAGGTCAGCACCAATCAGGCTAGTATAATCAAAACAGACCCTGACAGGCCTGTGCAACCAGGTTTGCCAGATCTCACCTGTCAAGATCCCCTTTGAGCCATGAGGGAGGTGTTTCTGGTGAAGTGTGTGGGCTTCTCCATTATACAGATTTGCCCACCAAAATCAAATTCACGTGGAGGGCCTCATCAAATTCTCTTTGATTCACAGCCATCTTCGCTGCTGCTGCCACCAGGGGATAGAAATGGAATAGAGAAAGAGTATCTGATGTGCGTGGGTGCCAACAACTCTCGAGAATTTAAAAGTTATATATTAATTATTACCATAACTTTTATAACTAGAAAACTAGAAAAAAAAATTGGTGTTACTCAAATATTACACTAGATGTTTTCTTAATGCCAAATTCAAGACATTAACTTCTTAAAAGAAATATAAGTCACATATCACTGTTAAATTAGGAATTTCTATTTGAATTTCTGGAATGAGGAGTTTTCATTATTTAAATTATTTACATGCTGACTATTGTTTCCATCTTTGTTATTATTATCACATTTCAGCCACTGCACTCTGACCTTCATCATGTTTGTCAATCCAGTAGCATTCATCAGGAAGGTTAGGTTTAAGGCTCCAAGTTCTCCACTGAGAATTGCCCCATGCATAAAGTATCAGTTTATGAATTTAGTTACAAAGTAACTGAAAAAAGCACTTAGTGGAAACAAAGTGAGCAATAACTGAGCAGTACTAAATAAGAACTAGATGAGATGTCTCTGGATATGGTCAGTGGGATGAGAAAAATCTTCCACTGTAGATTAAATAAAGGGTTCAGTTCAAAATTTCCCTGAAGGTTACCTGGTGAAGGCCATAAGGTACAATGAGCTGAAATATTGTGATAACTAAACAAAGATGGGGACAATAGTCAGCATATAAATAAATTATGAATATGGTGCAGACACATGACAAAAAATAATTTTGACTTGTGCAGCAGTTATTAAAATGTTCTTAGCCTTTCCAAGAAAAAAAAAAAATTGAATCTAATATTTTGTTACATCTTGGAAATGAGTTGATTGTATCACTAAAGTTAAGCAACATCAAACATGGTCAGTACTTAGATGGGTGACCACTTGGGAATACCAGATGCTATAAACTTGGATGTGCAGGTGGTGTAATGGATAACAGCTCAGAATTGGAAATCTGAGAGGTGAGTTCCAATTCCACTTGGGTTTGTTATATTCACTTATACGCAAATACCCTCTTCTCTCTCTAGCTATAGGTTGATTAGTAGGATTTGTATCAGTAAATCATTATTATCGCTAAAAATTCTTACAATCTAAAAATATCTTCTGGATTTAAATAACCTGCAAAAGGTTGATAAGCCATAAAAATCAAATCAATTTAACTTTACCATAGTGGTTCTTGAAACAGTTTTTGACAGAATACTTATTACATACATACCATAGCAAATACAATCATGGCTTCTTCTATCTTTTTTAGTCTTTCTTGTGCCATTTTAGTTATTTTCTTCTTTTTACCTTAAAATGTGTCCTATTAGTGTTAAATTCACCAAGTCCTCTTTCCACATCACATGTCCCAGAAATTTCAACTGATTCCTTCTGATTGTTAGCATCATTTTATTGTCTTATTCTTTAAACTTAAAAAAGCGATCATTAAAATTAAATGACAACTAGATCTAAAGTTCAACCCTCAAGTGAAATGTTTTTATTCATCTTCTGATGGAAGAATGGTTGGTTCAAAAAATAGGTTGGTATGCCTTTACAAGAGTTAGATCAGACCAAATGGGGTATTGCTGCCATATATGGGGTGATGCTTTTTTTTTGACAAAAGCAATTTCCATGACCTTGTTTTATCCACAGACAAAACATTTTTAGCCTCTTGTAACTCTATCACTATTACTATTCAAACAAGTTACATCCTTTTAATTTTCAGACCATCAAGCCTTTCTCCCCATTCTCTCTGTGTTCCTTTGATAAAAAGCAAGTTCTACTCAACAGCTTTTTCTCCAGAACTGTTACTTTGTAGAACAAATTCTCAAGAGAATGCTTCCCTGACAACTATAATCTTCAAGAAAACTCATACTTAATATTAGGAAGAGACAGCTGAGATTTCTAAGATACATAATGAGGAAAGAGGGCTTGGAAAAATCTGATACTTACAGGACAGATTGAAGACAGGAGTGACAGAGGAAAAAATGTATAACATCCTTGAGTAAATGGATGGCAGAACAGAGTTTAGGAGAAGTAACAGAAAAACAAAATCTGTTAAGAGCTACAAGGGACAGGAAGTTGTGGATGGCCATGATCGTAATCCTGATGGAACATATTCACCTTCATATTTCTTAATACTGGAAAGACATCTTTCACCATTCCTAAAAGTTTCTATGTCACACTTTGCCAACTGTTAATACACTACTCATATTAATTTCTCTGACTTTATTTTGATATCTCCAGTATGAAGTTTATAATTTGGGTTGCTTGTTTTATGGATAACCAAGCATTTTATCTTCTTACAATTAATTGTTAAGCCTTTCTACATTTTTTTCCTTATCTTTTGAATCAAAATTCTCATAGTAATAAGTGAATTCAACGTGTTGAATTGGTCCCTAAAAATTAAAATTATCCTCTAAAATACAGTAGGAACTCATAAATGGCAAGAATCAAAAGGGTTATTTAAAGCAGAAACCTATTTGGGATTGTTGGGTGTTGTTTACAGTACCAGCTGTTTCCAAGTGCCTTTTCAGTGTGATTCTATGGACAGTGAAAATTATAATATCTAATTATATATTCTATATATGGAAACACCTTATTTTAAAGCTGTAATTTCATTTTTGCAATTAAATTTTTATGAGAAAGAAACAAAAGCAAGCCTGAAATTTTTGTCTGAAAAATAAATATTTTCATCAATTACAATGATAAATATAAGAACATTTGGAAAATTTCAATTTGATATATTTCATTGATGAACCATACATGCATACATATATATATATATATATATATATATATATATATATTTTCCAGACTGGCATTGAGGTCTCATCAATTTACAGTCAAGTTGGCTAGATGTAACTGCAAGTTTTATGGTAATTCCTTTGCTTTCCAGCCAACTTTGATCTTCTAAAATTTAATTTCAATGTCAATCATTATCTACTGTCTTCTTGATTACCCTTCTCTTTGTTCTTGCTTCTTAGTAATGTTTCTGTTTTCTAATTCTTCCACTCAGTAATCCCTTGTGTCTTAGTGACTTCACTGCCTTGAAAGCGATGAACTCAATACATATATATGTGTGTGTGTGTGTACACACACACTTGTACATACTATTTCATCAAATTCTCATCCGACTTTATTCACATTAATTACAAAGGAAAATTGGACAGTTAAAAAGTCACTATTTTTCAGTAATCATCTATGATTTACTGTACATTGTAATTGTATTTACTAATAGAGATCACAAATCACCTTCCTACTAAGAAATTTATTTGACTTACATGTCTCTAACCAAGGATTTTTCAAACTGTGCATCATGACCTTTCAGTGGGTTGTGAGATAAAAAAAAATGGGTTGCGACAAAAAAGAAAAAAATACGCAAGCAAGAGCAAAGTGCAGAATATAAGCAACCCTAAATGTTGCACAGCACTCATAAATCATCACTAGTTTTTTTACCAAGATAAGCTCGTATTATATTTTATTTTTTTAATTATATATATATATAGTCTGTTCTCATTGAGTTTATATATCTTATTCATTAAATTCTTTGTGGACTGAGCAAAGTTAGTTCTCTATCACAAAGAGACCTCAGGCCAAAATTTAGCTATGAAGGTGTGCAGTGCCTTCATCTTCTTGGCCAGTGAAAGCCATTAAGATTGTTGAATAATTCAGTTGCATCTGAAGTCAGGACTAAAAGTGAATTTTCCAACACAATGTAGAAGACTGATACGTACACATCCTGGGGTAGTAAGATGATGTGTTCATTTAAAGTCTCAGAATTTTTGGTGAGTTGGCTGTTGTTTTGGCCAAATTTAAGAACAGGCTTCTTTTTTTTTTTTTTTTAAATTTGTACCTTTGTGCTGAAATTTCCTTTAAATTTGTTCTTCTAAAAGTAATGATTTTATATTCTTATAAATAGATACATGCTATTCCAAATATGTGCAGATCATAAGAATGACATGTTGATGCTAAATAAATGACCCTAGTGAGTTTGTCTTTGATTTATTACATGTATTATTACAATGCAAAATGTGGTTCTTGCTGTGGGTCATGGTAAAAAAAAAAAAAAAATGCTGGTCTAACCAACTGTAAAAAAATGAAATAGATTAGACTAAAATATTTCAGTAAATGAACAAAACTTGTTTTTATGCATTTCAGTTTTTGTTGTTTTTCCCAGGATCAGATGACTCAGACTTTGAGGACATTTAAATTGATTTTTTTTTTTTTTTTTTTGATATTTTCAAAATACTATTTTTATTAAATGCTTTTATTTGTCTTCTTTTTTTGTTTTTATTTTAGTCCTTTGAAATATATTTAGTAAACAAGTTTTATAAAAAGTTTTGCTGACTGGGCCAACTGGAGATAAGTTAAATAGCAGATGGTGGCGTACAACTGTACTTGCTTTTCTTTTTATATTCTTATCTGTCACAACACATGAGCTTTACTGAAATAAATATCTAAATCCTCAAGTGTCACTGACAGATGCTATGCACATATTTTATAAACATTTGTCTTAAATTACAAGTTTGCTTTTTTATCAGCCATTATTAATTTTTGACTAGTGTTTCTTTCATCTTAAATTCATTAGCTGTTCATCACACTCAGACTATCACTCTACAGACATTAGTAGAAGTTTGGGAAACTATAGATCAAATATGAATAGAAATCTGACAGAATTATAAGATAAAGAACAAATAAAAAAAACATTTGCAGAAGAAAGAAATTCTGGTAGTTTTACTTTTGTGCTGTTTGATTTTCATTGGTCAATCATGTGCATTCGACTCTTTTATATTAATGTTGGTTTAAAAGAGTCGAATGTACATGATTGACCAATGAAAATCAAACAACACAATAGTAAAAATACCAGAATTTCTTCTTTTTCTCAATATTTCAGTGTAGTATTGTATGCAAATTAGATAGACAAGTATAAATAGAGAACAACTGGCAAACATAGGGTGGCTATGCCTAGCAAACCCGGTTGCTATTTAGGACATGGAGAACTGTACCACGACTACTACTACTACACAGAGAGATATGCAAAACATAACATTCAGTCTCTGCTGAAGCTTTAATAAAAGTGAAACATGTTAGAGATTGATAAAACATTTCCTATTTGTTTTTCAACTCATTAGACATCATCATATTATCTTGAATTTTTATTAAATGAAGTATTCTCAACCATTATTAATTGTTGATTAGTGTTTCATTCACATTAATTTTACTTGCTTTTCATTGCAATTTCTAAACCTCTTGTCTATGGCTTGTAATAAATAGTAAAGATCAGAAATAAATGGCTGTGGAATGACAGACTGAGTAATTGTGATAAGCAACTCAAATTAAGATGAAAGAAAATTCTAGACAAATTTAATAATAGTTGACAATGGTTCACCTAATAAAAAAATATATTCTAGATATTACAACTTCATCCGTTTCTTAAGTTATACTCTATGAATACAAGACAATACTGTACCTTAATCCCTATGTCGCTTGGTGCTTCTCAAAAATATCTTTTCATTGCAAAAGACCATTGCACCATTAGAGCCAATCTTTGATTCTGATAGAAAAATAGATCAACTTTTACATGCATTTCCACTAAAATTAAACATTTTGGTTAAGATTAGAATTAAATTTTTGTACAAAACAAGAGATTCTCAACAAAATCCAAGAGGGTCTGTGTAATATTATCAGTTCTGACCTGAAATCTTGACTTCAGTCATTTTCTCACCATTGTGATGTGGCTTCCATCTGTTTTTCTACAAATATTTCCATGGCAATTGTTCTAACGAGCTTTCTTCCTTGGTAGCTTAACTGAATTTAAACGTACTACTAGATTGGCAAATAGATCTCATCATTTTACTGTTGAAATAACTAAATGTTCTATTTTAATAGTTTTTCTCATGGTTCTTACTTTTTATGTTTCTTTTTTTTTCCCTGACACCTATGATGTTTGAAAATCACCATCTTCTGTCTTGCTGAAATCTGTTTTTTTTATTGCCCTTTCTTCTTAATAATGTCTTCTCATTTTCTTTAACTCTCCTTAACCCCCTGGTGTCTTAGTGGCATTATCACCTTGCCTGGGGTGAAATGATTAAAAGAAAAAATCAATTGATACAATATATCTATATTAATCCACTTGGTACTACTGGTTACAAGATATGGTTTTAGAAATCTACAATGTTGTAAAAATTGTACTTATCCAAAAACTTGTAAATTTCCAGCACCAATCGTTCATTATGCAACAGATTAAATTCCTAACTACTGGCACATGCAGGTACTCCAAGACTATAAGAATGTGAAACTTGTGGGTACATTTATTCTCTTTTGTCTGACCTTAAAAGTGAATGCAATTGCTAAAAAGGAAGAGAAATATGTTTCAAGATAGCAAATAATGCATTTGTTCAATCAACTGATCTCTTCATTCATTTTATAACTATAATGTTTTGACCAATCCATTCTTCAACCTTCATCAGGTGAAGAATTTGTAAGTAAAAAACAAAAAGAAACTGCTTCTTCAGAAAATAGATGACTCACCTGACAGAAGTTGAAGAATGGATCAGTCTGAACAACAACTTGAAGACCGTAAAAAGTTCTATTGTCTGAACACAATTTGGAATGGTTTCTCAAAGTTATTGTTACAAATATGTGTTGTGTTAATAACAGTAAAATGCATATGATATTTCTCTTGATTTAAAAAGATATCAAACTAGTACACAGTTTTATTTTTATTTATACACAAATAATTCTCATTCTGTGATGGCCCTAACTGACCTTTCCTGTTGCTTAGATAACAACCTTTAAACATAACTCACCAATTTAGAGAAATCAAGTTTCTTAACTTGTAGATTTTTCAACATCTATGAATTACAAGATATAATATTGATTTATTGATTCATTTTCTACGGCTTATCAACCCTTTTCAGGTTATTTAAAGCCAGAAAATATTTTTTAGATTATAAGAATATATTTTGGTGATAATAATGGTTTACAAGTCTTACTAATTTCTTCTTATAATTTCTTCTGCTTAATCAGTAGATTGATTGATTGATTCGTTTTCTACGGCTTATCAACCCTTTGCAGGTTATTTAAAGCTAGAAAATATTTCTAGACTGTAAGAATTTTTGTGGGGAGATAATAATGATTTAGTAATACAAGTCTTACTAATTAACCCATAGCTGGAGAGAGAAGGGATGGATTCATACCTTTCCCAAGGGTATATAAGTGGATATAACGAACCCAACTGGAATAGGAACTCAGCTCTCCAATTGACAATTCCAACCCATTATCCATTGCACCACCCACACATTCAAGATTAGAGTAAATGGTATTCCCAAGCAGTTACCCATTTAGGTACTGTCCAGGCTCAATGTTGCTTAACTTCAGTGATTATATGGGAACTGGTGCTTCAACGGGATGTAACCATCAACCCAGCATATAATAGTTATGATAGTTATTCCTATTGTACTTAATGAATACAATTTTATTTATGAACCTTGTAGAAATTACATGGTGAAATTTAGCATTAGAAAATAACTTTGTATTTTAATTATAAAAATTGTTAAAATCATGGCGTATCCATTAACAGATCTTTTTTCTGTTTCTAGTTCACACAGTATTCCCAAGCGGTCACCCATCTAGGTACTGAGCAGACCTCAACTTGCTTAACTTTGGTGAACATACAGGAACCAGTGCTTCAATGTGATGTAGCTGTAATTGATACAGAAAGAATGAATATGTTTGGAGGAACTGTAGCAAACTTATATATTGTAGCTACAAAAAAACTAATATATAAATACAATATTAACCACACATTAATCAGGATCTCATAAGTTTTCTTTAAATTACACTTAAGAGTTTGGACATTCTGCTAGTTCTCATTTAATAATGTATTTGACAATTTTGTAAATTTGGAGGCCATCATGTGTTTGTAAGTTCCTTGATTCTAAGTCCATTTAAACAGAGTATAATGAAATTAAAAATAACAAATTTTAAACCCTAAATGCTTTGAAAACTCAGTGTTCTCTATGGATAAAAACAATTATAATAAATAATGTTCCATTTTTGTCAAAGGTTTAACCTTGGTCCTAATTTTCCTTAAATGACATCAATAACTTTTCCATCAAAATAGAGTCATTTTTTTCAACTTGCTAATTGATTTCAGAACTTATGCTATTTAAATCAGAAAATGACATTATACAGTCAGTGTGTATGGTTAGGTATTTGGGTGAAAAGGAAATGTGAGGAGAGGTCAGTTTGGTCTATATGCTTCTAATGTGTACACTTGCAATTGAGTGCATGACAAGCATGAAAGAAGTAATACAAATTAAAGTAAAAGACTCTATAAGATTGTTAAAATCTGTGTGTATACTATTCAAGGTAATAAGTATACATCTCAATAAAAGCACTTAATAAAAAAAATCAATACCTGCATATATGGTCTTTCTAATCATAAGTGTGTATATGCATGTGTGTATGTGTGTGCATATCATTAACATTCACATATTGCATCTGCATTGTGAGGACATACAAGAAATCTAAGTGTAGGTGTTCTTGTGAAAGAAATTGCATATGATTAGATGCGTGGGTGGGCATGCTTTTTCTTATTTGCTGAGCCTATGAAATGATGCACTTATAAAAGATGGAATTTGAATTGGGGAGAGAAAGAGATTTCCTGCTCATAGAGGAAGAACACTTAGAGTAATGCACGCGACTCAACAACATATGCAGATGATTCACAAACTCGTGGCCGATCATTTGGCATGTTTGTTTTCATATTTCATAAAACAACAACAACAGCATGTACCTAACAGGAACAACTGTTTCCAAAATACAACGGAATTTAAAAAAATATATAACAAAAGACTAAAAAAATAGAATAGTTCTTTAATTCAATTTGGAAGAAACTAACAATACTGAACAGTAATTTTCTAATGGAAATGTTTGAAGCCATCTGGGATACGACTGAAAATACTTCTATGTCCCAGTGGAAATACAAAAGATGTTATATTCAAAGAGAAAAAATATATGGAAAATGCAGACAAATGAACAGGAACAAAAAAGAAATGAACATGAAAACAAAGAAGTTCCATTTAGCAAGGGATTGAAAAAGAATGTAGTTTTATTCGCAGACAACCACATTTCATAAACTTTGTGCCCCAGTGTACACTTATTCCTGACCTTAGAAGAAAGGACTTCTTTTTTTTTGCTAAGTAACCTATATGGGTGGAGATATTTTTTCTTTTGAAGAAGAAAAAATTAACATACATACACACACAGAGTAATGCCAAATCTCAAAAAAATAAATGAGATCTTAGTCAAGTTCCAAACTTTCATCAATCCATGATTGGTTTATCATGACTAAAGAGAATCAAAGATATTCTATCCTAAAAACTAATAATTATGAATCAAAAGTGAAAGTCATCTTTTTTATGTGCCATGTCCCTTCAGGACGTACACTACAAATCAAAAGTTTGGGACCACACTGAATTGTATCTCTAAGTTCACAAAAAAGGCTAATTTTACATATTTAGATAAATAAATTCACCTATTGTGTATATATGCAACCCCTTATGTAAAATTCAAACATTATACATTATAAATTTATTTGCATAAGCTTTTGAAATTTTGTTACAACCTGATACCTTTCCTGAACTGTTGTTCAGAAATTTACAAATATTTCAACTCCACTGCTTGGTAGAGGTTCAATTCCATCTAGATTAATGTATGATTGAATTTAATTTTCAGAAACCATTACAATGCCAAGAACTAAACAGATTAGTATTGAAAAAAGAGCCCAAGTAGAAATTCTTTCTATAGAAGGGTATTCTGAATGTCAGATTGCTAGAAAATTACATATATCAAAAAATGGGCTGCATTATTGCCTGCAGCGACATGCAGATACTGGTGCAAATGTTGCCAGAAAAAGATCTGGAAGGCTCAGAGTAACATCTATTGCGGAGGATAGACACTTGAAACATAGAAAAAATAAATTTATTTCTTTAAACTTGATTCATTTTTTAAGTTTAGAGAAAAAAAAATCAATGTGATTCCAAGCTTTTGGTTTTTAGTGCAGGTGACCATGGCTCTCCACAACTTCCTGTCCCTTGTAGCTCCTAATAAACTTTGTCTTTCTGTTATTTTTCCTAGGCCCTGTTCCACCATCCATTTACTGAAGCTCATCAAGTATATTACGCACTTCTTTCCTCTGTCCCTCAATCTGTCCTGTGAGTATCAGATTTTCCAAGCCCTCCTTCCTCATTATATGCTCTAGAAACCTCAATTGTGTTTTCTTGATGTTATGTACAAGTTTCTTTTTTGTTTCCATTTTCTCCGAAAGGTTGTCATTACTTACATGTAATAAAATAAAGATACAATTACAAATAACTTCTTGAAGTAAAAGCAAAACATATCAGTGACTAAAAAAATAAACTAGGACTTAATAAAGGCATAACCATTCCAGGAAGAAATTTTTAAAATTGGTCTTTGCTCTCTAATACATTACCTGACTTAGTATGGGAGAGTAATTGGCTATGGTTAAATGTAATTAGTCGAAAAGCCCAACAAATGGAATTGGCATAGTTTCCAATAAACAATAACAAAAAAAAAGAACAGAGCAAAAATAATCCTAAGCAAACAATATATATGCAAGACAAAAGTAGGCAAAGCAACCAACAGTAACAAGGCAAGATTTTCATAAAATAATAATGGTGTTAAAACACAAAAGGGATAAAGAGATTTTAGCATTATGACTTCAAGACAAGAAATGATAAAAATATGTCAAATGAGACCAAGAAGTAATCTAACTTATTGGCTAGAAAGTGATCCAAGCATGTATTTATATAATTTGTCTATAAATTTGGAGAGGGGGAAGTTTTTGTAGTCATTCCTACAAGGATTGGAACCAACAACTATTCTGTACTTGTTACTCTTTATTGGATCCAAGATCAGAAAGTAATTGGGTAAAATGCCCAAAGTTACAAAGCAAAGGGCTTTAATACAGGGGAACGATATATTCTTTCATTACAATTCTGTCTTCTATATAGTTTGACTTGAGAGAGGAGAAATATTTGTTCAAAAAATTGAGATGAAAGTCTAATAAAACTATTTCACAGTTCTCTGAAGAAATGAAAATTATCACTTTTTTTTTTTATAAGACAATAAAGTCACTAAGATGCAAGTGGTTACTGAGCATTAGAGAATATGAGAAAAATAAGAAAATAAGGAGAGGAAATAATAAAAGAACAAGAATTAGGAAGACAGAAGATTGCATTTACATTTTTGAAGATCATAGTTGTTTGCTAGGAACCAGAAGAAAGTTCTACAAGTGAGAAGCATGATAGAAGAAACTGTTAGCAGAGAACTTACGTCCAGCTATTTAAACCGTAAAATGCTGAGACCTTGCTACCAATCTGGTACTGCGCATAAATTTTAGGTACCAAAGAGGAAAGTTTGTCAGAACAATTACCATGAAATTATTTATAGAAAAAGGCACAAGGAAGCTACATTACAGCAGTAGAAAAGAAACTGAAGGCAAGATGCCAGGTCAGGACCAATAACATTGCAAATTCTTCTTTGGATTTTATCAAAAATCTCTAAATATATAGCAGGAGCACCAGATCAGATGTGGCAACAATATTCAATGCATGGACGAATGGTTGGTTTATAAATATGTGAGATAGATTCTGGAGAGAAAAATTGCCCCACACAATATAGTGAACAAACTTTCCTTGCAGCAAACCTAGCAATTGATTCATTACAATCTTTCCATTTTATGCCAGCAGAAAATGTGAGTCCAAGAAGTCACTCTCCTGGAGGTTAGCATCAGCCATGCTGATAGAAAACAGAAAGGAGTCTCTCAGATGATTGACTGAGAGCAGTTCCGTTTTGGAAGCATTAAAATAAACAAGTCATTTCTTGAGCCACTTAACAGCAAATTGTAGGTTATTTTTTAGATCAGCTGCCAATTTGACCTTATCGGACTGATCAGACTTACTGTTAAGACAGGAGTAAATAGTTGTATCATACTGAGTTGAGAACTGATGCCATCGGGCAGGTTACTGATGAAAATTAGGAACAGCATACGACCAAGGATATAGCCCTGAGGGAAACCTGCATTACTGCAGAAAGATCTAGAAGAGTAACCGTCCAGCACAACTTTTATTTTGGGATTTGAAATTAGTGTAAACAAGTAGAATTTGATGATTTCTTCATCTAAAATTTGTTTGAACAAGTTTTGTCAATCATTCTGTATGCTGTAAATTGACTAGGAAGAATGGGAGGAAGAGAAAGCATTGTCAGTGAATGCAAATACTGACAAAATAGTCATATGCATTGAGCGATGATATATATGCGTAAGATTTATGGTAGCAGGAAATTTATGCAGTGGTCTGTTGTGAGACTAAGAAACATATTTGTTATGTCTTGGTAATGTAGACATAGAGTACTACATCTGACTGTTTAGGTAGGCATGGTGTCTTTTGGCCTTTTCTTCATCCCTTATGTTACCATTCCCCTTTTTCTTCCATTGGTTTTTCTCTTCATTTTTGTTTTATCAGCTGCTGATTGTTTTTGTTAGTTTTTATTTTCTTTGGCCACCTGGCAGGATTTGTGTTGGTTTTACCAATACTTTGGAGGTTTTTGTGATATATATAATACAAAAAATAACTCCCAAATGAGTTATAAAAGGACACACTATGATGAAGTGCTCAATGCCAGAATAACAGAGCATAAGATATTATACAAGAAAATCAGGTGTACACCCGACAGTTTCTTACATGCTAATCTATCATCAGGGGGACAGTACTGATATTTGGTGATATGGACAACATCAGATGTTAAAATAAGGATAGCTGGTGAATACACAATGTATTCACCAAGTTGCCAGGGAGGAAAAATACCCATACAGTAAATGATGGAATAACCAAATATCACCTTAACTGAAGAGAGAAAAAAAAAGCCCTCCCCAAAACACAAGAATTAAAGATGTTTTAATGTACCATTAATAGAGCTCAATGGCACAGAGACAATCAGATGTCAGCAAAGAAGCATAATACATAGAAAATGCTTAATACCAGGTCTGCAGCATCTCTGTACCAGAGTAAGTTTATATATATATATATATATATATATATATATATATATAGGAGATTAAAACAAAAACATGTTAAAAGTCGCTACACAATAGCTTTCATGTTTTGGCACTAAATTGTGGCTCTTCAGGTGATGGTAAATTTGTTTTAATCTCCTATAATAAATAACATAAAGCTCTACTTTGTATTGAGCCCTTTTTTAAAATTAAATGCTACGGGCAGTGGAATTATACTCCATTTGTTCTTATCTTATACCTGGAGGCATGGCGGAGTAGTGAATAGTGGTTTGAATTGAGGAATCGGAGGCCCAAGTTCAAATTCTAGTTGAATCTATTACATTTACTTACATGCTAATGCCCTTGGGAAAGGTATTAATCCTCTTCTTCTCCCTCCAGAATTAAATATATAATGGGTAAATAACAGGACAGACTGGATTCTATAGCCTTGGACTGTAATTGATCTAGGAGAAGTACAACTCTGAATTCAAAACCTGTGAAGGGTCATTTGGGGACCTTGTGGCACGTAGTGCACCAGGTCTCTGTATCGACCCTTCAAAAAGTGTGGATGGTTCTGCACAAAGCCTTCATCACTATAATCAAATCATGTGTGCTGGTGTTTGGCTGTCACTTCCTAGGAACTGAGCTGCTTGACCCTCATACATCGAATATGACAGGAGAGTCCACCATATATATATATATATATATATAACAAAACCAACTCCCAAGAATTTATAAAATGACATGCCAAGAAAAAGTATTCAATGTCAAAATGGAATGGAGCACTTAAAGTGTTTTCCACAATTGTAAAAACTGGGGAAATTATTATATATGAGAAGAGAGAAAGATTTACTATAGAACTGCATTATAGATTATTGTACTGTAAAAATGTATTTAAAAATCTGGTAGAAAGATATGATCAGTGGTCAGAAATTAATGCAAGCATTACTGAATAGGATTATTTATACAGGGTGTGACAGAAATACCTCCCACATAATAGTAAGACATGAAGACATCATTGCCACTTATGTTTTACCATTATGTGGGAGACATATGTCGGAGGTATTTCTGCCTCATGCTAATAAGTCATTTTCCTGCACCAGCAAATAAACTTTGCTTCTTCCATCTTATCTCTGACATTTAAACATTCCTTATTCTCTCTAGATGCCATTCTTAATCAGATGCAATTCTTGAAATCTTAATCCAAGATTTTACTTGAGGTCACTTTGTCAGCGTGTCACATAATACAGTAAATTTAAGAATACAAAAGGAAATACAGTGATTACAAGAAATTATGACTACAGAATGGTTAACTGCTTATTTTCCTTTGAGGTTAATAACACAGAATCACAGCAAATAGAATGGAGCACAAACGCTTTAGTCTTTTTCTTCTTTAAATAAATAAATAGTCAGAAAATTTAAGAAAAAAAAAAATCAATAATTTAGTATTTTATTTTTACTGTTTGCCTACTTTTGCAATTACCTACTTGGTGAACTTTCAGGTTTTAGGATTATTTATTTGTTTGTTTGTTTTTCTTGTTCTTTTTTTTTTTTTAATCAGTCAAAACCAGAATTAAATTCAGAAGATGTTGACGAGATTTATTCCTGAACATCAAAAGACAAAGAAAATAAATAAGAATACGGCCATGATTAATGCAATTGCTTACAATTTCACAGGTCATATGAACAGTGAAAGCACAATTCAGACTAAAGACTGCAAGCAGTAGCACAGATTAACAGTAGATTTGGAAATTAACAGGATTTTTCTTTTAGCGATAATGTGGGATGTGTTGGATTATTTATATTCCAAATGGTAGAATTATAAGATCAGGTCAGATATTTGAACAAATTATACATTTATTTTTTTTACATTTTAGGAAACATGGAATGATGTAATAGTTATCAACTTGGAAAATCTGTGAACAAAGTTCAAATTTTAGTCAATACTATATTTCGTTTACACTTGAGAACCAGCATCAAAACTATTATTTAACTCAAGAAATACAATGAGAATCAAGAGGAAAAGGTGATTGTCAGCAATTAAGAATGACAAGTAAGCATTAATGACTGAATAGAGTTATTATATATATATATATATATATATATATATATATATATATATAAATGCAGTATCATACTAAAATCTGAACTGCAAAGGGGACTTAATTTAATCCTCTTGAACTTTATGAAATATTTTGAGACCTAAGATACATTGCTTCACATAGTATTAAAGTTGAAAAATTCATTCTTTCACAATAATATTTTTAAGATTTTTCTTTTGATAGATTTAGATCTATTTTTATTTACTTATTTTTTGAGGAAATTTAGATTTGCGTTTGGGTGGAGGGAGGTACAGCCACCACCACCCCACCTAAAACTTACACAGCATCACCCTCACGTTTTTTGTTTAATTTATGCTCTTCATGTTTATTATTCCTAAGCGGATAACTAAAAGGCATAAAACAGGAAACTCAATGGTGGCAAAACTGGATATGAAATTTACTAGGAGATAAAACTCAAACCAAAAATTAAACAAACTAATATGCTCTGATTGTTTTGTATTTTATTTCAAAGCCAGAAAATATTTTTAGATTGCAAAATTTTTAGAGATAATAATCATACCTTTCTCAATAGGATTTACATGTAATTGAATATAACAAACACAACTAGAATTGGAACTCAACTTTCTGATTTTCAATTCCAAGCCATTAGTCATTACATCACCCACTCATCCCAAATTACAGCACCTGGTATTCCCATACAGTCACTCATCTAGGTACTAACCAGGCACGACATTGCTTAACTTTGGCAATCATATGAGAACAAACTGATGTTCTCAAAGAATGATTCAAATTAAACAAGTAAAAACAAGAGTTTTAACAGTGGCCAGAAAGTGCGATACTGAAATCCGAAGGTGCATTGGGATAGACAAAGATGCTTTTCAAAATCTAAGCAGGGTACTAAAAAAAAAAAAAAACAGGAAAACTTTGTTTGAAACAAAGAAAAGAGTACTGAATTGTTATGTGATATCTGCTCTTCTATATGGCAGGGAATGCTGGACAATTTCCCCAAAGATGAAGAAGAGACTTGAAGCAACAGAAATGTGATTCTCCGTGAGGATACCATGGACAGAATAAATGAGCAGTAACAAATTTCCAGAAAAAAATGGAAACAGAAAGGAAACTTATACTTAACATCAGGAACAGATAGCAGAACTTTCTAGGACACATAATGAGGAAAGAGGGCTTGGAAAATCCAATACTCACAGAACAGATTGAAAGCAAGAGGGACAGAGGAAAACTATGTGTGACATACTTAGTAAGTCTACATCCTGAGGTGAAGAAGACAATTAATTTGGTCAGCCATGAAGTAACAACATTTGGACAATGAAAGATTAACCTAAGTCAAGAATTGTTATGAACATTAGTTTATTTGCCTTCTTGAAATAGATGGATTATTTGCACATAATACTTGCAAGAACATTTGATATAAATTAATTAAAAATGTGGATGGAAAACCAATTCAACAAGTAACTGAATTTGTCTATCTTGGCCACAAACTTTCATCTTTGAATGATGGCTCAGTTCCTGTTCAACATAGAACAGGTCTTGTCTGGGCAGCATTTAAAACTAGCAAAACATCCTCTTGTAACCAAAGCTAAGATCTACAATACATATATTCTCCCTGTTCTGCTTTACAGTCTGGATTGTGTAAAGTGAACTATAATACTAAGGTAGAATTATTCCGGAATCACATGTGATTCAAGACCAACAATCATACAAAGATAAAACTGAATGACACTAATTGTCCCTTTAGAATCCTTAAGTTAAATGATCACATCAAATGCAATAAAAAAAAGATTATCAAAAATAAACATTGAAGGGATGGATGCTAGAACAAGAAACAGAGGTGTCCCAGCAAAGATAGCATGACAACATAATCAAATGAACTTGGATCCTTAAACCGAGCTACCCAGAGCTGTGAACTTTGGTGTGAGTTGAGTCAGGTGAGTGTACATTCTTTTGCTATTGGTATTCTCTAATGATGAATTTTAAAATACACTCTCTCTTCTTATATATATATATATATATATATATATATATATATATATATATATGGGAGAAAATTTATATATATTTTTATAAACCAGTACAATGTTAGGAAAATCAGTGACAAAAGATTTTGTCACTGATTTATTTCATTATTTTCTCTTTGAGTTACATGCTATTTTAGATGCTGCTGCTTTTGGCCATCCCCAAGTGGTGTGTACTTTGTTATTTGATACAGTTCTTTGTTTGTTATTCTGTAGTGCCAATTCACAAAGTTCAAAGAAGGATGATTTTTGCCAAGACTCGGTTTTTACTCACTGAAAGCCTTTTTTCTGTATTGATCTTAGATAGCAATTGTATACAGCTGACAGTTTAGATATTTCTGAAAAAGTCTGGCACTATGTATGATGTCCATGTATAAAATTTCAATCTAATAAGGTTATTTAAGAATATGATTCACATTTAATTTTCAGGTTGATGTTTTGGTTTCATAGCAATTTGTAGCATTGGGTGAAATTACCTCTGGCATAGTCTATTCTATATATATATATATATATATTACTAAAAATACAACAAAAGTTTAGAGAACAAAATCAATTTCAGCTGAAGCAAGAACTAAAATAAGAAATCCCCTTTATTAATATAATTTCTAAGAAACTATTTTCAGTAGTAAAAAATTAAAGTTACCTTATAGGAGTTTTTTTTTCCATTCCTAATTCAGCTTATGCCCACATCACATTGAAACACTGAAGTTAAGCAACAGTGAACCTAGTCAGGACCTAGATGGATGATTGCTTGGGAATATCAGGTGCTTTTATCTTGGGTGTGCAGGTTGTCCAATGGATAATGGTTTGGAATTGTTAATTGGAAAGTTGAGTTCAAGTACTCTTGGGAAAAGGTACGAACAAACCACTTCTCCCCCAACTAGGGATAATTAGTAAGACTTATATCACCTAACTGAAAAAAAAATATTCTTAAAATCTAAAAATATTTTCTGGCTTTAAATAGCTAGCAAAGGGTTGGTAAGCTGTAAGAAACATAAAAAGTAGGAATAATCCTTCCTAATATTTCTGTCATCTTTTTGCTACTCTTCTTCATAATATTTAGACCATTCTAATGGCTGAGGAATACAACCTAAATGCTGGAAGTGTGAGCGTACAATAAAACAACAAAAGAAATACAATCTAAAGAAAAAAGAGCAAAACCTGAATTAATGAAAACTTCAGTCATCCAGTTGTGTCCCAAATGTTAATGTATTAAACTTTGAATACTAGTTCATTCGCAAAGACACACTGACATAATTCTTTCTTTCTTTCTTCATATTCTCTGGATTATTTAGAGGTGACAGCAAAAAGTCTCACATGATTTCAGAAAATATTGACATTTATGGATTTATTTAATGGATTTAAAATCCCAATAATTTTACGTGTTTGATGTAGATGCTGAATTTAGATAATACCGACACACTAAACAAGACATTTGCATTAAAAACCAATAAAACATGTTGATAAAAAATTTGCTAGCTTTTCTTTAAAATAGTACTAAATAAGTTTTCTTCTTGGGCAAATGGGTGATGGAGTGAGAATTCAAAGTGTTAGCCGAGATATTTTTTGACATTATAACACAACATGGATATACTAAATGTTTTTAATGAAAAGACTTTTCTTATAATTTTAGCAAATAATTTTTATTTTTCATCTTTTTTTACAATAATGTTCACCCTGTACAAGGCCCAAGAGCCACTCATGGTACAGGGTAACAGAATAAGAGATACAGCTTACATGGATATGTGGGGATGATAACTGTTAGCCCTAGATTTGAACAGGTTAAGATTGTAGCAATCAGGGAAGCATCCTCTTGGGAGTTGGTTCCATAATAAAGTAGTTCATGGGAAGTAGCTACATGAGTGGAACTTACATCTCACCAATGGAATACGAAGAGAATGAGGGTGGTTCACTACAATGTGTGTGCCATGGAAGGTCTTAGCTGTGAAAATTAGAACTGGTGGAACTAAGGAATGTAGTTTGTCTGAACACTTTCCATAGAAATAGCGACAGAGTAGTGAGAGGCTTGTGACATTTTATCTGTGGGTGTAGGATGGAAATAATTCATCACCAACAAGAACATGGAGACACTTTTGGACTCTTGAGAATACACCCGTTCTTATGATAAGTGAAAATTCAGGGTCCTCTTGGTGATGATGGAATGTCATAAGTGCAGTAAAAATAATAGTGCACCATAATATATGAGGTCTGTGCAAGAAGATTGAGCCACTTTAATATTAATGAAAAATAATCTACCTAAAGGAAGAGGCCACTGACTGCCTTCAAAGTGCTCCTCTTGGATCCCATGGTGGGTAATTGAATGACAAAATAGAAAAAATTCTATGTAACATGCTTTGTCCTTCAGACTAAAATAATTTTCTTATTGATGGAATTATATATGTAGAAAGAGTGGGGGGTGGAAATTTAAACAAATATACTGGTCATAATTATACATTAAGAGGAACACAGAAGATATAAAGACACTAAATTTTAAATTTCTGCTATCTGATGTGTCATGACATACAGCTTAGTTGACTTCATTCAGCTTTCTAATGCTTTTATATTTAAACTAGCAGCATAACCTGTCTTTGACTGGGTCTTTCATTACTAGGAATTTTTGTCGTTCAATTGAAGCAGTTTAAGTTTAAAGTCAGCCCACCTGAAAATCAATACTAGTAATAACAATTGGATGCAACTGAGGCACATCTTCAATTGGGGGAGGAACAATTTGAATGGGGGGTGGCCCTGAAAAGGGCCGTTTTGTATTCTCAATCTTGTTTCAGCATCATGTGCAGCAGCAGTTGAAGAGACATTTCTCCTCAGCTGTTGAGTCCTTTGATCATCATTTTTGGCCTTGGATGCAGAAGTGTTCAGATGAAAACTGTCAAAACGCATAAACATCCAATCCAACACATACATCTCAAGAATTATTGATATAGATATCCAAAAATTGTGAAAGTCATACATTTGTTAAGAAAGGGGAGATGTGGTATGAACTGGAATGGAAATTTACCATGGAAGACTCAGAAATTAATGCACTTTCTCATGTATTCATCTCAGCAACAATTTTGCAATTTCCAAAAAAGTCTGCAAAGTCCTCTTCCCCAATTTTTATCAAGTGCCTCATCACATTCTCCTTATTGTTACCCAAAATTGAATATCTCCTTCCTTTGTATGTCAATTTTAACTTTGGGTAAGACCAGAAGTCAGAGGCCAAACCATCATTGTATAATGAGATGATGCAATAGTCTGCATTGTAGGGTATGCATGATGCAATATTTTACTATAAACCCTGTACAAGGAAGTAACAATCACACAGTAGAGAATCTTAGTGAATGGAACTTCACTACCAACTGAAGAAAACCTATAGGAGAGTGACTGTTTATGTGTTGTATAGTAAAATGACTGACCTTCTCTACATTAATTGTTGAACATGGACTCATCCATCTGTTATGAGTAGAATGTCTGCTCATCAGAACAGTCATTGCAAAGTGGGTCACAACATATAGCTTTGAGTTGTACGCATTGCCATGCTGAACTACAGTATTCTCTATTACTGTAATATTAATCCATGTCTATCATGTGATTAAGTCTGTTCTTCAGTCAACCTTTTGTTTCAGTGTTTCCTTACACTATTATTAACCAGAACTACAAGCGTTATACGAACTTTGCAATAAAATCTCCTCTGATAAGTTGCCTAATTACAAAGATATGCATTTCATTCTCAAGATATTCAAAATTACCTGATACTTTCTGGGTAGATCTCAGCTTTCAAAATAAAACAAGAATTGGGTAAAAACTGTATTTATCTAAATGCCATTTAAAATTTTTATATCAAATATTTTTTTTTCAGTTTGGCACTAAAAATACTTTATGCAAACTGAAATCTTGTAATGAGTGTATAAAAATCATATTTAAATTTTTCTCTCTCTCTCTGTAATTTTGAAATGAGACATTAATTTGTCATGAGTTTTCTTCATCTTATTTCTTATTTTTGGCTACCATGTTCTACTTTATGATCAACTGAGTGAAGTAGAAAAAACAGCCAACAAAACAGACTAATACAAAAATGAGATTCTGCAGTGCATATTTTTATGAACAATGCCTTAACCAATTCAGTCATAGAGACCTACAGTTAAATGTGGCACATATCCATATTGCTACTTCCCTGGACCAGATGAAAAGACAAGCCAAAAATTAATCGAAACACTTCACCTCACAAGTAATTTGAATTGTCATCACTCAAAGAATCATTCAGATTTTTGAGTTCATATTACATTATTACCCCCTGATGTACCTGACATCACTGGTACCAGATATATAGATATATGTATACCTGCTATCATTTTCTTCTTTTGGCTATTATTTTTATATTTTAGAATATTGATTGACATTTTCCAAGGAAGAGAGAGAGAGAGCTTATCTCTTTCCAAACAGACTGTATACACAAAGAAACCCATTAAATGGATCATCCAAAAAATTGCAACATTAAAAGCAGGGAAAGGAATTAATATCAATAATTGAAATAACTCTGAGAATTATGTTTTGTAAAAACAAGTTATATAAATTGACATAAAAATATATAAGCTATTTTGTGAACATCACAGACTACAGTATATATCAACAATCAATTTGCAAAACAGAATCTCTAGAGTTCAGATTTATGCACCATATATAAAAAGCCCAAACATTCATCCATCTCTTTAAACAGCAAAGTATAATTATTTCCATATTCTGATTCCTTAGAGCCCTCAAACTCACTTTTGATCAAATCCTAAAAGCTTTGGTTGTCAAGCTAATTTAAATATGATATAAATAAAAACTGGATTGGCTACCAATAACACTCTAGCCAATCCAGCCTCTTAACAACACGATAACTTTGAATAGTTGCTAATTAACCCATATTTCAACCAATCAGATGATCTCTCACTCTGCTCCAATCAAATGTTTTGTTTTTAGTTCCCCGCCACACTAAAACTAGGCTCTCTAAAGAAATAGAACTAAAGTTCCCCATTTCACTCTACTTTAGTAATAACTAAAATCAAAGGTCATATTATTAGGCTATCACAGGATACTAGTGCATCTATGGTAACAGGATGGAAGAAAACAAGGGTCAAAATATAGTCACAGTTGTGCATTGGCATACAAAGGAAAATTTCATCTCAGCACATTATGACAATTACAACCAATGAGCTTCAATTGTTCGCAACTGTGTAAAACTCTGCCAATTAGACCAATGATTTCCAACCATTTCAATATTCACACCTTTTGCAAATCAGCCATAAGCTCTCGCTACTTCCCATCACTATAATTGATAACATTCAGTAATGAATATCCTTTAATAGAGTGTTAGTGCTGATGAGATTTTAAACTAGTAATTTTATTCTTGCCTTTCAACCACTTAAAAGAAATAAAAGAAGAAGAGTTGATATTACGAGGAATTCGTTGTAAGCTGGTAGTTGAAGAATTTGAACTAGAATGAAAGTCCAAAGTCACTGCTTATTTTGTGACCAGTATAGAATTTCCTTTATTCCATGTCAAAACACTATTTTCAGGTTTAAGCTACTCATTTTATCAGAAAGTAGCAATGAAACATGAGTAGCAGAAAATCTAATTTTAGTTAGCAATCATTTTTTTTTTGGTAAGGAAAATGTCAGAAATAGAATAAAATCTATTTTTAATAAATATGGATTTTTTTTCAAAACTTATTTTTCATATCCTCTAAAAATATCTCAAAATGATTAATAGGAAAATTCAAAAAATTATAACCTTAAATACGTTTTTAAATAGCAACATTTAATAAAATATTTAATTAAACATATCCTTTCAATTACTGAATGTTATCAACTATGGTAATGATCAGGAGTGATAACTTGTGGCTGATCTGCAAAGGGAGTGAACAATAAAATGGTTGAGAATCATGGAGCTAATTAGCTGACAGAGAATTTTTTTTCTTTTTTCATTGGCAAGAATCAAAGCCAAAGTGGTACTAATCATTGTTCCTAATGTGCGAAGATGAACTTTTGGTTTGTATGCGCTTTGGCACAAGTTTTAATATGACCTCACATGCATGAGAATGAACTCTTGCAATGGCAGTTAAGAATCTATGAAACTTAGGTTCAAACTAAATTCAACTTCATTGCAATGACTGACATTCTCTACATGAATTCAATTTAAATATACATATATATATATACATAAGCAGAGAGATGCAAAAATGTCAAATAGCATTTTATTGATTATTTCAACAGATTATAAATCTAGAAAAGAGATTTTTCTTTTAAAAAATATCACATTGAGACTTTTCTTTAACTTGAATAAAATAATCAATATAAAATTAGCAGCATCAAGTATTTTCAAAGAAATCAGACTGAAACAAATGTTAGTCTACGTTTTCTTTGTTTGTTTATTTTACAATTAGAAGAATCAAAACAAAATTTCAGTTATGTGAAATTCAAAGTAGAAATGAAGCAATGTCACTAGGTTGACACCAGTGACTCATTTTCAATTTTTTTTTAACAAAATAAACAAAAGCTCATCCTCCTCATTTTCTAAGCATTTCTTCTATGTGCTGTATCCATTCAGAACATGAGTGATCGTGGATCTCCACTACTTCCTGTCCTTTGTAGCAATATCTGGTTCTTCAACATCCCACTTTGTTACCAATGCCATAACACTGGGTATTTATCATTTCACCCACGGGAAACGAATACGGCACAAGGCCAGTTTTATTGTGGGTTTCCCAGAGCCCGTAGGCTCGGCCAAAAAAATAGCCTTTTGAAGACGATTATACGGGTTCAGGCCCTATCTACCTCCCCGGACGAAACCTTGCCCTTCGGCAAAGCCTCGTCCGGGTTCCTCTCTGCTAATGCAGAGAGTTCGACAGGAGGCGTGTGCAGTCAAAGACTGTGGGACGCCACTTCCTTCAATATGTCTTCTGATTGTTAAATTTTTCTAGCCATCTTCAACTGTCTGTGAATGTTTACTTATTCTAAAATGATTCTATTAGCTTAGTTTTAGTTTTTCTTTCCACTTGTGCTGTTAGGCATTGAGACACAGTTATTTGTCAGCAGTAAGGCAAGTGACCTGGAGGAGAGATATCTCATGGGCTCTGAGAGTGTCTGCCACTGAGTCGCTCCAACATCTTCCTGGTCTGCCTCTCACTCTCCAGCCAGAGTACCTGAGGGTATATGCTCATAGGGCTAGTTGGTTGATAGGCATACAAGTGAGGTGTCCAAACCACTTGATCCTCTGTGGTTCAATGTGTTGTATGATTGGTATTGCTCCTACCATATTTCTTCCTGGTCTTGTCTCTCCTGGTCTTGTTCACTGCTTTCCTCAGACATTTCATCTCACAAGTGATCAGTTTCCTCTCAAGGGTTTTTTGTTAGAGGCCATGCCTGGCACTGATATATCTGCATTGGTAGGAAAATGGCATTGATGAGATTTACCTTGGTACTCATTGAAATGCGAGGATGTTTTAGAAGAGGAGCAAGTTGGTAACTGACTGCGTTGGCTTTCTGATATCTGATCTCGATTTTTATGTCTAGTTTGCCGTTTTCAGTAAATATGCTGCCCAGATATTTGAATTCACTGGTTCACTGGGTCCTATTGATCTTAATGTCCAGTTTTTCTGGTCTCTTGCTGACGGTCATGACCTCGGTCTTACTGACACTGATTGTCATGCCATATTTCTCGCAGCTTGAATTGAGTTGGGCAGTGTGTTCCTGCAGCTGAATCCTGTCACTGTTCATCATTGCCTGGTCATCGGCGAACATGAGTTCATTGAGTGCCTCAGGATCTGGATTGGCCTCCCATGTAGATCATGAACCGTAGAGGAGAGAGATTGCAGCCTTGCCTAACCCCAGATGTTACTGGAAACCAATCTGTTGCTCCACTTGCCGAAAATAGAATTGATTTCCACTTATTGAAAACAGAACTGTAAATCACTGGGTAACAATTAACAAACTGATCACACAAATGATTTGCTTGTTTTGGGATTTTTTGTTTTTATTAATGTTCCCCCAATACAAAGCTCAAGAGCCACTCAAGGTACAGGGTTACTGAATGAGGTGTGTGAATGTAAGAGGAGAATACAGAAAGTGAAGATTATGAGGACATGGAAAATAGATAACTTCTTTTACCCTAGTGTCAATCTTTAAGATTGTAATGTTTACGGAAGCATCCTTTCAGGAGTTCTTTTCAGTTCTTAGCAATAAACTGAGTGTAACTTCCTTATTACAAATAAAATATAAAAAGAATGAAAATGATCTGACATGGCAGGGCAAAAGAATATTATTATCTAACCAGTTTGATCTTCACTGGAAGTTCCATATTTATGATTTTGTGTCAAAACTAAACTCAGCCTAGTAAATAACTACAGATCACCTTGCCATGGTGTAATGGTTAGCTAACAGGTCATGCAAACCATTAGTACATAGTGTAGTTTGTATTTACATGAGAGAGAAACAATTTCACTGTCTTCTTCGTCGGTTCTTTGATGTTCATTTCAGTAACAATATATCTCCTCTTCTTTTCCATTCTTGTTGTTCTCTTCTCTATCTCTCATTCTCTTACTATTTGTCCACTGTAGAAGATCCACACTCAACTATGTAACGATTGTAGGATCTGAAAAAATTCCCCCATCAGTAATGCAATTAAAATATTCTCTTTGACAGTCAAAAATTTGCATGTTAACAGTAAAATCTTGTATTTACAAGAATGTAATGTTCTTAAATATTCATCTTATGAGTGGCCATCTTTTTTTTGCCTCTGAATTTCTTTACGTTCAATGCACACACAGTCATTTTTTTCCTTTCTTTGCTTTTTCCTTCAGTTCTTCAAACACACGAGACAAATCCTACATACTTCCTACTTATTGGCTTGGGACAAAGCTAAGTTCAATATATATGTTAACAAGAAAGACATATACGCTTATCTTACAATTACATAGACAAACAAATGGTTAACCATAATTCTACAGCAGAAACACAAGCAATAATCTTAATAATTAACAGAAATTAAGAGCAACATTTGGCCAAAGAACTGTACACTCCAATACCTTCTTTTATATTTTAGAGCTCCCTAAGCCCACTGACATGTATACTGAACCTGTTATCTTTCAGTGAATTAGGCATAGGACACAAGAGGATAGTTTGAAGAACTCACTAGCAAAAGAACTTGATATGGCCTGTAGGCAAATAGAAGGGCAAGACCTTACCAGACACAGTTTGAAATTCCCAAATAGGGACATCTGTAGAAGGCCAAAGAGTGCAGTCATCTCGGGTATAACAAATTACATCTGGCAGCAAGGCCTCTGATTAAGAGGTTTTGAGGAGCATGGAACCACCTCTTAATTGCTGTTGTTCCCAGGTCCACCCTGACCCAGGGTGGTAACACATGTTAGGGTCCCAGCCATGGGCAAATAGTGAACCTCCAAACTGGGATCAAAACATTATGAAAGTATAAAAATACATTTTTATAGTCAGAAAACCAGCAATACATTTTCATAGTAAAAAAACATTACCAAAAATACTGTAGCAGAAAACCTGGGATTCTGTAGCACAGACACTGGAAACACACTCGCAACAGATTCTGGTTCAGTACGCACTGATGTGAACTGTGTTGAGCACAAAAGCCTTCTCTCATCTCAACAAACACTCACCTTTTTTATACATTCTAGCCAAACCAGAGAATTTGCATATTGAGTATGCTGCTAGCCTCAATCTGACTCAATGACACATGCAGCTCATCATTCCAGCAGCAATATTCAAACAGTTTGTTTCGTTAGCAATTTGCTTGTCCTATACGCATGTTTAGGCTATGTTACTGTAGCCCTCTTGGACCTCTGAGGTAATTTTTCGGGCAGTCCCCTCCCCACCCCTCGATCTTCTGATCACAATCCATCTTTATGTGCAGCAACCTGCCTTGCCATAGGAGAGCCAAATTATTGCCTTTTAACATGGTATCTAGTGCAGCTAAATTTATGTGTTGAGAATTGTTTTCAGGTCACAGCCAACAAGTGTGCTCCAGAACAGTCCCGTGCCTCTTCAACACTACACTGATTGCTAAAGAACAGCTTTCGACCGTCCACACACCAATTCCCACAAGCCAGATCATCCCGCTTCACTGCATCCATGGTCTCAAACATCATATGGAAGAGGAAGGTATCCTTCACCTCATCACCCTGGCCCTTCATGACCAAACTGGCTCTTCTCTTGATAATTCCACAAGCCACATGAAGCCACTGAAACATTCAAAAGGTGCCCGACAAGCCTCCCACACAAGGAAAACATGGTCCATTGTGTCATGATGTTGGGGCTTCTGGGACCATGCTTCTGGGATCATAATAACATATCATCAGCCACACAACTTAAACCTAGCAAGAGACTGTTAATATTGACTGGAGCATTCTACAATTCTAGGACAAACAAGCAGAAATCATCACTAGAATTACATTTGTTTAACAAACATAACCTCAATACAGCCAAGCTAACAAGGTTTGATTTAACAGCATATCACTCTTTGATCAGTTCAAGTAAGGCTAGCATGTACGACCCCCAAGACCCCCAACCAGGGAGAGGCGAGCCTGATTGGAGGCCCTGGGAAGTGCTATCAACATTTGCTATTTTTCTACCTACATATGTATGTGACAAATTGAACTAAGCAAAACTGACTATGATGAATTTTTTCCAGATTTTGATGTAATTCTGGGGTCTTCTTTTTTTTTTAGTTCGAATCTGTGAATTTGTTTTGCTCATGTTAAGTCTTGAAAAAAGACAATATAAAATTCACTATTTTTATCCAAAATGCTGAATGTGTTAAAATTCTTCAACTTTTTAACAAGAAAAATCTCAAGTCGATGTTAAAAATTGCCACAAAACATTGTTGATTTATTTAAGATGGAATGATCTATTTATGACATGTCACTAATTTGTATTTAGATTAGTGGCATCTCCAGGGATCGGACATGTCAGGCTTAGTCTGAGCGAGTCAACATTTAAGTCTATCTATTACAAAGCAACATAAATTTTTCATAGTGCATCATTTTTATTTTTAACTTCAGCTATATCCAAAATGAATTGTTTTAACTCATGCCTCAAAATATTGCCCAAAATACAATATTGTTCATAATAAAGAAGAAAGAAAAAAACACAAAGAAAGAAAGTAAAAAAAAAAAGAATGAAATAAAATTAATGTGGCTAATCAAGCTGTACAGATTTGAGTCCTTTCAAGCTAGATACATACTTAATAGGCAATGTATTTCTTGCTTTAATTTTATAAATAACTTTCAAAAATCTCTAATGATTGTATGATCTGTTTTCCAAAGAATACATTTTTATTGTTTTCAAATGTCCATTTTAAATAATTTATTCTGTACAGTATAAGGTTTTTAGCAGAATGTATCAATTGAAAAAAGGCAAATTAAATTTATCCCAACTTAAATTTGGTTAAAATCAAAGAAAGTGGCAGCCTTAACTCATCAAACGAAGGGTTGAGGTGAGGTCTGTGACTGGGGTAGTGTTGAGGAAATATGACATCAGCCAGCAGTACTTATCACAAAGTACAATAAATTAAAATAAAAATTCACAGAGAGATGCATTAACAAACTAATGCATAGATATATATGCAAACATATATTCAAGACAGATACACACATTTTAATTTGACATGTACATAAATATTTTTTAAATAAATGTTTATTTTATAGAATTATTACTATATATATATATATATATATATATATATATATATATATATATATATATATATATATGTAGTGAGAGAGAGTAAATTCTAATGAGCTAATGGAGAAGAATCTTTTCCCACAATTTAACAGGAATAAAAAGCACACATCAAGATTAGAAATAACTAAAATCCTAACCTTGTAAAATGAAAGCTAGCAGGTTTAAGTTTAAGACAACAGATATTAGAACAAGAATAAGTAACAGGGTTCAGTCCAAATTCTTCAAACATGAGCATATATACACCAAAAGTCAAGAATGTCTTCTAGCAGTTTATCAATTCATATGATCCCAGTTTTTATCAAGATGCAATAAATTCACTGCCAGATTATTGGCAACATACTTTCAATCTAATGCTGCTTGCTATGATGAATACAGTTATTTGAGCCAAGTTAAGATAGTTTAAAGTGTGTAGTTCAAAATAACTATTTTCTTCCAAACTGATAAAAATTCCAGTAACCATGGACCTGGAGTGTCAAAAAGTATAGTTTTCCCATGACACCACTTTTATTTTAACTACCTTCACTCTTCAGTAATGTTTATTGTTTCAAAAAGCAATAATTAGAATTGTAGTAAGCCCTGAACATATGATGAAAGTGAATTTATACATTTTTTTTGTTCTTGAGAAAAAAATTAAACACTATTTATTAGATTGTTTATTTGCAAGAATAATTTTATATTTAAAACATTCTAAAAACTAATACAATTAAAACTAATGCAAATGCAATATTTATCATTTCCCAATATAGAAATAAATATAAATGAAAACAATTTTTTATTCTTGAATTTTTAAACGGTTTCTGAATTATAAAAATATGTAACGCAACTGTAAGGAAATCCTTATTTTTTTACCATTTTATAAAGTTTGAATCAACTGGCAATTAGCCAATGTTTTACCAACCATTCCAATAAAAAAACTAATAAATAGTGTGAATAAACAATCTAATAAATAAATAATGTCTATTATTTTTGTTGCCAATTCTCAAGAACAAAGAAAATGTATAAATTCACTTTCATCATAAGTTTAAATTTTATTACAATTCTAATCGTTAATTTCTAAAACAAACATTGGCAAGGAGTGAAGGTAGTTAAAATAAAGCAGTGTCAAGAGAAAAAAAAAAAATGTTCTTTTGACATTCCATTTTTCTTTGCGGACACAAAGTTTGCCAAAATTCCATCAGAATCAAAGTCACTTACAGCAAGTGGCAAAAGGTGCCTACTTTCCCCCCCACCCTTCACTTATTCATGAATCTGCACATTTCACATCTAATTCATTTGTAGATATAGGCACAACTGGTTTCCACTAACAAATTTAAATTAACTGCTTATAACTTATTTTTTTAATAGTCACAGATTTTAGTTATTAACGAATAGTTAGTAAAATAATTATTTAACAAGTAACATTTTATTAATAACTTCTTTTATGTCATATCCCTTCTGCACAATTTCCTGTTCTTTGGAGCACTTAATAAATTTTGTCTTTTTGTTATATCTCCTAAAACTTGTTCTGTCATCTATTTACTCAAGCTCACTAGGAAGGTTATGTGTTGCCTTCAATCTGGCCTATGAGTATCAAATTTTCCAAGCCCTCTTTCCTCATTATGTGCTCTAGAAATTTAATGTTTCTTTCTGATGTTAAGTATAACTTTCCTTTTTGCTTCCATTTTCTCTAACACTTCATCATTGCTTACATGTCAGATCCATGATAATCCTCAGAATCCTTCTGTTTCTTCAAGTCTCTTCTTCATCTGTGAGGACATTGTCCAGCATTCACTGCCACATTGAAGAACTGACATTACATTCAGTGGTCTTTTCTTTGTTTCTAATGAGATTTTTCTGTTTCATAATACTTTGCTTAGCCTTTGGAAGGCATCTTTCACTACGCAATGTGCTTTCGGATTTCAGTATTGCATTTTACATCCTCTGTTAAAACAAGTAATATTTTCAAAGATTGCTGATTCCATTCTTCTTAAGACAGCTTTAATAATTAATTATCAAGAGATATGAGAAAAGATTTTCATTGCAACATTTTCATAAGCTGATAAAAATGCATATTTCATTCATGATAGGATAAAGAACAAATAGGAAACGTTTATAAATCTAACGTTTCACTTTTATTAAAGTTTTATCAGAGAATGAGATATGGAGAAAGAAAGAAATCCTGGTAATTTTTATTTTTGTGTTGTTTGATTTTCATTGGTTAAGTAAGCTTCACATGCATTTGTCTTGTTAAGCAGCATTATTAAAAGCTATGGCATTCTGAACTCTAAGATGATGTGTCCTCTCGAAGCTCAAAAAAATAACAGATTGTAAGCCTAACTAAAAAAATGTAAATATTGTTTCATGTACGTAAGTGTATCATAATTCTAGTTTGTCTATATGAAATTTGAATGATAATGTATATTTGTAAGTATGTGTGTGTGTCTGTGTGTCTAGTAGTCATTATTTATATTTCGTGGTTGTCTTCATGTTGATTTAGGGATGTATTTATGTAAACACCAATTGTGGTAGATAAACATATGTTAGATTCTTTAAGAATGGATTTAATAAAGGTTAGTGATGTCATTTAGTGTTCTTGATATGTTTTATAGTTCATTAAATAGGTAATCAGTACTCTCTCAATGTATATTCAACATAATGAATTATGTGCTGTTTTCATTAGGGTAAAATTGTAAAAATTAAAGTTAAGGCCAGTTTTGTTCTGGTGGATTACAAGCAAGTTAAATGCTTCCTTAATATACTGAAAATTAATATTTACAAATTTATTATAATAAAATTAAATCTACAAAATCTGCCTTTCAGACAGAACAACTGACATCATTTTCATAGCTGGCCCCAATCATCCCTGAAAACTGTTTAAGAGATATCTACCAACATCCCATTCACTTCTTCCCCTGTCTAGACAGAATTAATAGTTTACTTGAGACTAAGAGCAGTGGAATTACTATTGAAAAAACAAAAGTAGTCAGAAAAAAAGTTTTAGTCAATGAGAATAGCAAACAATTCAACATCAATCAAAATGTTGAAACAGTTGGTGCTTTCATTGTAAATTCCGTTACACAACCACAGGTGTCTAGAAAACTCCACATGCTACACAAAATTCATGTTGGAGATAAAGAAATGGGTTGTTAAAATGAAAAATCTAATGCCTTTTATTTGATTTTACAGAAGGGATTGATGAAAGAAACCGAGTTAATTGCCAAAAAAATTTAAAAAAAACACAGAATTCATTCCTTAGTCCTGTTAAGTTTTTTAGTCCCTCTCCCTCCCTCCCTCTGTCTGTCTAAAACTGCACAGAAATTGAGACCGATGTAAGTTTTGACTTTCCAGCCATGTTTTCCCAAGTTTTGATGCATGTGCACTTGATTTGTGTTTTTAAAAAAAATCCCACCTTAGTACCCAGACGACGTTTCTAACTAGAACTTGAGGTGTTGACATTAGAATAATTCTTTATTGAAATTTTGTCACAGGCAGGGCCGGCTCAAGCTACTTGCAACTTGGGTTGTCACCCAGGGTGCCATCATGCCACAATATCATGTGTATGGGATCTTTCAAATCTAAAGTCTATAAAAACATATCTGCAGTCATCCATGACTCAAGACAGATTATATTTTTTGGCTATTTTGTCAGTAGAAAATGATCTTGTCATGAAGATAGCTATAGTAAATGCCATGAAAAGATTTGAAAATCTAAAGGCTAGAAAAAATGTTTTAGGTAGGATAATGAATATTTTCTTTAGTTTGCATTAATTTGTATATTGTAATAAACTCATTATTCTACATTTTCGTTTTTTCACACTGTGAAAATTTTTAAATATTACAGTTGTAAGAGCACCAAAGTTCAGCTTACCCAGGGTGCCAGCAGCCCTTGGCCTTTCACAGGCATAACTAAAAGCAGGAAAAAAAATAACTGTTTAAGCAATAACTGATAATAGCTGCTATTACTATTGTCAGTGAACAGGTTAATGGAAAGTCTCTTCAAAGCTATTTCTTCATTTATATTGGGATTGTTTTTTTCTTTCCTTATGACATTTTGATTGGCAGTATCTTCTCTACTCTTAAAATGGCACAGCTGACTTCAGTGTACAAAATGTCATGGTAAAAAATGCAATAAAAATAAAAATATACTCAATATGAGGAAGTAGTAGTAGTAGTAGTAACTTGGTTCTGATCAACTATATAGCCTATGAATATTTTGATTAGCAGTTTGAACTCATTGGATGAATCTTGTTTATTTCAACAAGTGACTAAAAATAGTTGTTTTTTTTGCCTATGTAAACATCAGAGATGATCAAAAGCATGAGGAATCAGAAATTCTTATACAACTTGTGTAAAAAGTTAATATTGTTGCCACTTTTTTTAACAGTGATGTTCGCCCTGTATAAGGCCCAAAAACCACTCCAAGTAGAGGATTACAGAGTAGGAGGCAACACTCCAAGCAAGGTGATAATGCCACCAAGACGCAAGGTGCCACTACAAGTGAAAGAGAAGGAAAAGACTTAAGGAAATGGAAACCCAATATTAAACAGGAAACAAGAACAGGAAGCATAAGGTAGTATTCATATAATGTTCAAAAAATGAAGGAGTTGTGTGAATGTGACAATAGGCAAACCTTTCTATTCCTATTGAGGAAAAAAATGTAAATAAAAGTTCAAAGTTATGATGTTAGAAATACAGAATTGAAGTCAACT
The DNA here is from genome assembly GCA_903632075.3 of Acanthosepion pharaonis. NCBI lineage: Eukaryota > Metazoa > Mollusca > Cephalopoda > Sepiida > Sepiidae > Acanthosepion > Acanthosepion pharaonis. Next base: position 2,971,353 of record CAHIKZ030005169.1, on the reverse strand, counting down.
TTAGAAGGAATCTGTGAATAAAGATCTAAAAATGCATTCCCCATCTGCATCACTAGTGACTGATGAGGTCAATACAAGACAGGTGTGTCTTATTACAATATTAGCAGCGTTGCCTGTGCTTGATTCAAAAAATCATACGACTTATACAGCAATCACTATCACTTGACTTAAAATATTTTTGCCCTTCCTTGCCTTTAAAGGAGTGCCCTTTGCTGTGCTGATGTTGCTACATGCCTTACCTCTTGCCTATCTCACACTGCAAATTTTTTCTAAGCTCTATACTAAACATTAAATCTGTTACAAAAAAAAGAACTAAACAAAATGAACACAAAACGATCAGCTTTAAAAGGACTCAGAATGGAAAAACTGAATTAAAAAAAGAATGTTAACAACAAATACTTTTTCACACCCAACCCAGTTCTGCGGAATCAGAATCAACATTGAATTTAAGCAAGTGAATGAGCCAATTGGAGTAAACTGCCATGCAGATTTAAATTTTTCCCACTTGTGATGAATGCAGTTATCGATTTTTTTTTGCATGCTAGTTAACATTCATGTCAGTCAGCTGTTGGCTCTCACGCTGGCCAATAAAATCTTCCTGCCTATTCATGGCAGCCAGTTATAGGCTCTTACTCTGGCCAGTAGAAAATGTCCGCAAACTACATGAAAACTGACGTAGAAGCATGAAAAAATCGATTATTTCCACTATCGATGGGAGTTGGGAAATGTAAAGTCGGTCTTGGCCTTCCCGCTAACTTGGAACATGTGCATGTAAATTTTGGTGCAAATCCATCAAAAATTGCGGCCGTGCATTCGTTACACACACACACACACACACACACACATCCTGCCTTTTATAGATAGAGATCTATATGAGAAGCTACGGGATAAGGATGGATTTCTGATGAACAGTTAATATTGTCTCCCAAAATGTTATCTTTATTATTTCAATTTTATCTCTTTAACAAGTGAATTTAGATTCAACACCTTCAAATGAATAAAAATAGTAAGTGTATCTACTTTTGTGCTGCCTTGTTTAATTTACTCAATACCAAATTTCAACAAAGCCTCGGAAATCTAAAAGTAAATTTAGCAAAAAGAAAAAGAGAAAGAAAACAAAACCGCCAATTTGTGAAGGTACACCTGAATGAGGAAACAATACGCACAAAAATTGCACTGTTTGTATAGACACAGGGTGGAGAAATGTCAATGACAGAGGCTACATTCAACATTGGTGAAGCAATGAGAAAAAAATAACAGTTTAAACAATGCCAAAGACAACAAAACAAAAGAAAAAGTGCACCATGGAAGAAAGAAATAAAAGATGAAGAAGATAAAAAAAGTTGGAAGGGGGGAGAGAAAAGAAAAGTTAAAATAAAATTAAAAAAAAAAGAAGACAAGGGAAAGAGGGTGATAAGCAGAGGATAGGCCATCTTGAAGTGAACAAAGAGAAAGAAAGGTGGGCAGAAGAGAGAGAAATCAGAGACGATAGAAAGACAAGTAGAAAGAAGAAAAATGAAAGTGACTGAAAAGAACAAAGAGAACCAAAAAGATAAAGTACAAGAAAAGTAAGGAAGAAAAAGGAAGAATGGCAAAAGAGAAAGAAAAGATGTTTACAGAAAAGATTGAGGGGGCAGACAAAGAGAAAAAGTCAGCCGAAGCTCTTGTTGAATAAGGCTAGCAAAGTCGGTGAAGAGCTAACGCCCAAGAGTAGGCAGAAGAGAGGAGATTAGAGATAATGCAGATGCCACAGGCTAAAAGAAATACTTGTTCATCTTCGGCACAAAAAGGACAATAAATGCTTCACTTTCCAGTTAAACGACTTCTGTAATGCCAGGTCCAACCTCCAGAAAATTCTACAATATACCTTTACTGTCCAACCACTAACCTCAACCACAAGCTATATATATATATATATATATAATTTTTTTTTGTCCTAATAAAGAAAAATTCCTTGACTTACTAGTGTGGTGAATAACTGCTGCCGTCAACCTTTCATGAATGCTCACGAAGTATGGTCTTGTCAAACTTGATTTTGTTCAAATAATTTCTAAGATTTTTATGGATACATTAAAACAGAAAATAAATCTCACAAATACAAGGAGAAAATATTGAAGTCAATTTCACTGGATAAAATGAATGTGCCAGGAATTGAATGTGGGTAGGATTTACAGTCAAAGAATCAGATGAATTGGGGTCAACAATGCGACATACCCAAGAGATGGCTAATGCCAGTGAACAAAAATCATTGGTGGCCAGTTTCAGATGGGGAGGGTGAGAAATTGTCTCACTCAATTACTATTATAAGAAGTTCATGCAAATGTTCCCAATACTATAATTTCATTGTCTATACAATGCAAGGTATATTTACCCAGCCTCCCCTCCAAGTCTGGATATGACACAAGGTCATTTTAATGTGGACAGCACCATATGCATATTTATGCATAAGGGCCAAGGACAAAAATTGATTTTGCCCAGGTCCTGCGACTACTGTCATGAATCTATATTACACCAACCCAACCTCTTTAGCACAATGAGGAAAGTGCTGCCGCAGGATTGAGATACACAGGGTTGGGTAACTCCTCTCATATAAAATGAGGAGAATCATAGCTCTACTTACAGCATAGGGGGCATTAACCACCCTCATTGGTTAATGGTTAACACCGTGCCAGAATACTAGGGAAACATTACAAGTGTCTAAAGATTACTTAACTATCTGCTGCTTATACAGTCAACTGTAGCATGTCAGTTACAAGCCTTAGTAGAGTAAATTATAAAGAAATTTATTTTTTAATAAAGTAAATTGATATATAAAAAAATAATTCAGTAAAACAATTGTTTTTAATTATTTTTTAATAAAGTACATCAAAAAATGCAAAACAAAATGAATCAGTTCTTTGTTTTTGATTATTTTTAATAAAGTAAATTGTGATGTAATTAATTTTTTACAAAGTAAATTGACATTCTAAAATAATTTTATAAAAAAATAATTGAATAAAATGCACAAAAATTAAGAAAAATCAATTAAATTTTCTTTTACTTGTATTATACAAAAATTATTTTAAATATTTAAAAATTTACACAAAATTGTATGCAATTCCTCTTGATCTGCCTTCATATATAAGGGGAGGGGGATGACCACCCCACCAAATAACTTTTTCATCGACTTTTTACAAACAAATGAAGGTAATGCCTTTGCAAATGCCTTATTTGAAGAAAAATATTTACTAATAAAGGTTTTAATCCTTAATAAATTACTTTTATTCAATTATAAAATAAAGTTATGTTTTTCTGATACCAAATTGTCTCGGTGTTGAGTTGTCCCTTTCCGACAAAATATTGCTAGCTTCTTGCTATTTCCATAGCAGATTTTCAGATGAACAACATTCTTTGGTTCGACCAGTCCAGACCTTCAAAGCTGGAATTCACCCTGCCATATACATCGAGTCAAACTCATTCTCATTCTCTTCAAATTCCATTAGTAAGGAGTAAGTTCCACTCAGACAGCTTTCTTTCCCAGAACTGTTTCAATATGGAGTAGACTCCTCTGGGGATGCTTCAATGATCACTACACTCTTAAACTGTTATCTATTCTACGATAGTACTTAAAACAGACCCATTCAGTAAACCTCATATTGGAGTGGTATTCTGTCCTTGTACTTGAGTGAACAAATAGTTAAAAAAAGAAAAAAACATCCCAAAAAGCCTTTAACATCTTAACCTAAATGGAACCTATTGGGGAAAAAATGTTTTTATTTGATGAGATTGAAAACATTCTTTATCCTAAATGGCAGGAAACCTGCACATACTGCACTTGCACAAAAAGGCAACAGACTCAATTAAATAATACATTTTTGTCTTAATCCCAGCTGATTAGAATGCTTAAATTTATGGTTTCTGAATCAAACTGTCACCAGAGAATTGTCCTTCTATGCATGCCTAATTAACTTGAAAAAAAAAAAAAAAAAAAAAAAAAGAAGGTTACCATCATTTTCTCAAAGTAAAGCTCTGAACATCATTTAAATGAATGAATGAAGATCAAATAACTGCTTGAAAAGTTGGATTTTAGTGATCAAAAAGCAATAAATTTTGCTTTTTTTTTTATCTAAAATTGGATCAAGCATCAGCATATAAACTGTAGATTATGCAGTGTGAATAAAGAAGTAAAGCATTATCAGTGGTCAGGAATGAATGCAACATAGCTGATATAATAGTGCCTTTTTATATGTATAACAATATAATGTGCTGAGAAAATTCTCCATAAGCTCCAATACAGCTAACAAGTACTTAAAACTGGTAAGCACTAAAGCAAAAGCCAAATGTTAAGATATTTTAATATAATGAAACATTTATAAAAATAACTGTAATACATTTTTAAAAAAAATTCAAATTGTTGCCTTGTTTTATAGGGAAACAAAAATGTCAAAAACTCTCTTCTTGATTAAAATGTAAAAATAAAATCTGTATCAATTAACATAGCATTAAATAGACTAAAAACAACACACATACTAACAGGAATACTACCGTGTATAAGAATGTAGAGTCAAAGACACACACAAATATAAATTTATTAATAGATTCAGTCTACAAATGGTTTAGCTTAGAGAAATATGATCATGACAGGAAACAGATGTCCTCTTTCTTCTCTGGCGCATTTTCTGCAGTAAATATTCTTTGACTTTGATGCATAACGATTAAGTCAGCAACAAGAGACCTGCATTTGCACATGTGCAGGTTTCTTAATTACCCAAGTACAAGCACCTAGAGTGGAGTTTAAACTCCACAGAGAAGTCAATGAGAGTCCATAATGGTAAAGATGTGAATCTGAAAATGTTTATAGCTGAATGTGTGTACAGAAGAATAGAAATGAACAGAAACTGGAATCTGTACTTATGTGAAGACATTCAGACAAGAGAAAGGAAGTGCATACATTTATGTAATTTGATAATGACGGCAATAATGGAGAGGTAGAAGCGATTTGAAAGAAGATGACAGTGTAAGTGAGTATAAGAAATACTCTCTCACCCACCTAGGGAACAGGAAGAAAAATAAAGAAGGGAAAAATGCAAGGTTAAAAGGAGGATTAAAAACAAATAAAATAAAAAAATGACAAGAAACATTTGTGCATATATACATTCCTCTCTATCCATGGTGAGACAGGGAGGATTGATTCCAGCCTTTCTACTCTGGATACCAAAAACCATAAGTTACTCATGTAAAATTGTATAAAAATTTGCATATGGCAAATGCACATATACACTGGCAGAAAATAAAATTACAACATTTTAAATATAAGTTTCAATTGAGTAAAGATTAAAATCCATAAACGCTAAAAGTGAGTAAAAGCCAAAGTGAATCACAACCTTGCATTATGATGCCAGGAGTTGGGTCTGTGTGTCCTGGGCAAATAACCCCCCCCCCCGGAAAAAAAATGTCACTCCCAAGTAGAGGTCATACACACAAACAACTATGGAACACTTAAATTAAAGTAGAAAATGCTCTTATTATTAAACACTATAGCACATGATTCTTTCCCCCAGGTGGGCCTCTTAGAACACAAACTGAAGACTTGCTCCAATGTGTTGTGATGGAAGTGCTAGTATGACTAGGGACACAGCCCAGTTGTGTGGGACTGATTCCAAATAGTCTGTGTTGATATTCTTATGCCCACATCTGCTCTTTATCATTCATTAAATATTTATATATATATATATATATATATATATACACACACACACACACACCATATATTTAGGCTGCAAATGTTTTTTAAAGCAAATACTATTGAAAATGACAAAAATTTTCTGTTGATTAAATTTAATGATCATCTTTTCCAAATTATGAATAATCCTTCTCAAACAAGGAGAAAAAAGTAAAAATAATATGGTCCAAGCTTTCATCTTTCTTAAGTCATCATCAGGATAGGTAGACAAATTTGTGAGATATATATATATATATATATATATATATATATATATATAGTCTGTATATAATAAATAGAGATGTTATATCAAAGTATAGAAAAACTTCTAGAGGAACTGATAAGACCTGAACCGGAAATTCAAAACTTATTCATGGCTGAGGCCATAAAAGATAGACATGACAAACAGAAATATTCTTCTAAACTACTAACTAAGCCATTAAAAAAAAAAAAAAAAAAAAAAAAAAAATCGCTGTCAAGGAGTTACGTAAACATTCAGATATAATTGTCAAGAAAGCAGACAAAACAAACATCTTTGTAGTTTTAAACAAATCTGATTACAATACAAAGATAGAACAAATGCTTGATGACCACATCAAATTTCTAAAAGTTAAGAGGAATCCTATTAACAAGCTGAAATTAAAAATCAACAAACTAATCACAGTCAATAATGCAGAACAAGACATTTTAAAACTTCTCAAAATGATTGATGATTATAAACCAGGTTACATTTATGGAACCATAAAAACACACAAACTAAACTTTCCTCTCTGTACTATTATATCCCAAATCCCTATTCCTGTTTATCAACTAACAAAAATTATTAACCAACATATTACACCATACATCCCCAGTAAATGCAGCATCAAATCAACTCTAATCCAAATCCTAAAAATACAAAAAATGATAATGAAACCATAGTCTCACTTAATGTTGAAAATTTATTCACCAATGTCGCAGCAAGTGAAAAGATTGATATAATTATAAAAAAATATACTTAATATTTTCAAATAAACCCCCCATCTATCTAAGATATGTTGATGATATCCTCATCTTAGTAAAAACATTGATGAAATATACAAACTACAAAAAGAATTAAAAAAAAAACTGTCCTTAAATTTACATATGAACTTAATAATAATAAAATTCCTTTCATTGATATATTGATAGACACCAATAATAATACATTCACTACTTCCTCATGTAAAAAACCTACTAGCATAAACTCATGCACACTTAATTATAAATGCAAATGTTATAACTACAGCAAAATAGCACTTGCTCAAAATTTAATAAACCATGCAAAAGTTAACTCATCCACAAAAAAGATTTTCTACACTAAACTAAAAAGCATTAAAGAAACTCTCATTAATAATGACTTTCCTAACTACACTGTTGATAAACAAATAAGGTGATCTATTAGAAAAGCGCTCTCTCTCTCTCTCTATATATATATATATATATATATATATATATATATAATAATACATATATATATATATATTTATATAATACACCACATTTATATTTAAATTTATATAATACACCACATTTTTATATATATATATATGTATAATACCACATAAATATAATATATATATATATATATATATATATATATATATATATATATATATACACCACATTTTTATATATATATATATTTATATAATACACACATAAATATATATATTTATATAATACACCATATAAATATATATATTTATATAATACACCACATAAATATATATATATATATATTTATAGTTTTTTTTGTGTATAACATTTGAGGGGCAGTGGTCAAAATAATGATGATCCACTCACCCAAATTCAAGTTATATTTGTTTTTAAAAAGAAAAAATGAACTTTAGTTAAATAAAAAATATGTGAGACAGACATGAGTTAGGGGCAACATTAATTGTGTTGAATATTTATTTTATGAATTTTGCTATATTTTATTTAAATTTATTTTTGAAAAAAATAAGGCTCACTATAGTTCTTGCTTGAATAACACTTAATTTAAAATTATTTACTTTTTTCATGTTAGTAACAAACCAAAAAAACAATGGAGTTTATTTTTTAAAGGTTAAATAAAAAATTTTTTTTCCATAACATAAATAAATTATTTTTCCGTATAATAGTTTTGGGGTGGGGCAGAGACCCTTGCCCCAGCCTGGTCTGAACTAATTCAAGGTATTTTGTTTGAAATTTGTTTTTGTAAAGTAAAGTAAAAAAGAATAGATATTAAAATTCATTTTTAAAATCTGCAGTAATAAATGAATAAGAAATGATTTAAAATAATTGCACAAAAAAAAAAAAAACTTAAACAAATTCAAGAGAATAGAAAATTTAAAAATACATATAGCATTTCAAAATTATTCAGAATTAAAATGTAAAAATGTACAGGAATAATAATTATTTCCTTTTATATTTACTTTTTAATTCTGAGAATTTCGAAATGCTTACATGGCTAAAAATGGATTCTAATGCAATTATTATATATTTTTAATTTTGAAATATCTTCACAAATACAAATCATATAATGATAATATTTTTGCAAAAAGGTGGGTTGGATGATACCGAGACTGTATATATGTTCATTTTGTCATTAATTACTGTATGTTACAATTTGAAACATATCTTGTAGAATTTGGTAATAGCATGAGAAAAAAAAATAAATTAAAAAAAATATCTGATGATCCATTGCTCTTAGTAGGATAACAAATAAGCAGACTCTGAAATTACAGATTGAATCTATGGACTGTTAAGTATTACTCAAGATTTACTGCATTAACATACAGCAATTGTGAAAAATGAATTTCAAAGTATAGCTTAGATGTTACACAAGGCCAAAAAGTGTGGAGCACCCAGGGAAGATCAAACCCACTACTAAGACATAATGGATCAAGTGATGCATGTTTACTAACCATTACACCACCTTGAAATGCCCATGTCAAGAATTACTCAGACCTTCCAAAGTTTACACAAAAAATATTCTGCTTTGAGAACTTCTGCAGTAAACATAATTTCGGTTGTAAATATGTAACATATATGAGGATAATATATGGATATCTTTCCTTGGGTGTTTATAAATTGTATACTGTTTAATTATTTATGTTAACAATGAACTATTTTAAATTACAAAATTGTAATTGGATTAAACAAAAATTACTTACAATATAATACATATTACTTATAATACATTCCTTCTTGTTGTCAATTTTGATGGCACAGGTACACTAGTTTTAATATAAATCAAATATAATACTTCCTCAAATAACCCTAAACATATCAATCTTTTACATCATAATCAAATGCATTCTAAATATAAACAAGATGAAAAAATTCTAAAAATCTCATAAATACCAATATATCCCCACCTACAGAATCCAGTAAAAAAAATAAAATTAATTATATACTATACTAAATTCAATACTAGCAACTTAATCATCTGCAATAATTCCTCCCCACTGTTCCTTGGGAGATTGCATATATATTGGTTATACCACAATTATGTTATATAGAAGGCTCACTCTCCATATGAATGATCCATCATCCATTACCCAACATCTACAGAAACATTCCTGTCCACATTCACAATTTAGAAGAATATTAGTAGACAATAGCTCTATACTTCACCAAGAAAGTAATAAACAGAAACTACAAATTCTTGAAGCTAAAAAACTAAAACCAGCACTTAACAAAATTAAGTATCGATATAGTATAAATGTTATGAAATGCTTATATATATATATATATATATATTTAAATATCTAAGTTACATCTAACAGTTTAAAAACAAGTAAATTATAACCTTCTATTAATAATTCAATTATTAACTAAGTTACCTCCCTTACATTAAAATTATGAAATTGACATTACTTTCATGAGCATATTCACAACTGTAATAATTCAAACACAAAGAATTTCTCTTATAAGATAAAATTTTTAAAATCAGTCTTTGCACTTGATCTGAAATGTTAATCGTTTCACCACAAAAACAAAAATGTATTTCTGACAACCACAATTGTCTTAGCCATCAAAACCTTGATGATGATATTGGAAAGTATTGAAACCCCCAAATGAAGAAAAAACACTATGAAAGTATAAAAATAACAACAATACATTTTTATAAAAAAATTACCACTAATACATATTTACAGTAAAATTACCAACAACACATTTTTAAAACAAAATAATCAGCAATACATTTTATAGTAGAATTACTAATATTACATTTTATAGAAAAATGACCAACAATACATTTTATCTGTAGTTGAAGCCATAAAATTGTGTTCAAAATATTTAGATTTTGGCATTATTAAAGAACCCATAGAGGTTGATATGCCGCTAACCAAAATCAACCAACCAACCAATCATCTACCATGTATTCAATTGTGAAAGCAGAATAACATATATCATATTTTTATTGCTTTGAAGCTCTGAAGAAAATTAACTTTTGGCATTAAATGACACATGTGCAGTGATGTAATGGATAACAGCTCGGAATTGGAACTCAGAGATCCAAGTTCCAATTCCAGTCAAGTTTGTTATCTTCACTTATATGCAAATGACTTTGGGAAAGATGTCAATCCACCACTTCTCCCCTCGACTATGGGTTAATTAGTAGAGCTTGTATCAGTAAAAATCATAATGATCTCCAAAAATCTTTTACAATTTAAAAATGTATTCTAGCATTAAATAACCTGCAAATGGTTGATAAGCCATAAAAAAAAACATTCAAACAATTCTCTTCTGTAGGTAATATAAAAACAGAAATTGTTTTCTATATTAGATGCGTAGATATTATCTTTATTCAGGATGTGTTTAATATGTGGTCAAGATCTTGAGTATCCAATCATTGGAGATGGAAATGAATGGCAAAAATCTTGGTCAGTTGGATGTAAATTGTATTCAGTTGATTGATTTGTTGGTCAGTGGTGCGTAAAGGGAAGAGCAATACGTAGATTTGTTTGTGCCTGAACAATTAAATGTCTGGGTTTCTCTACTTCCTCTCAGGAACCTTGGTTTGCTCCTTTCCTAATCCTTGTAAAATTGTCCATTCACAGTGGGCAACTCGATTCTAACAGAAAACACCTCCTCCTCCTCCTTCTCTTGGTATTTACATATTTTGACATTGTTACATTTTTCATTTTGAATGCTTTTGCAGATGCTTTGCTGTGGCTTGAATGTTTGGCTTCTTACTGATTTGCCTATTGAACAAGTCTCTGAGGATTCTCCATACAAAAAACATATACAAAAGGTGTTGTGGTTTCTTTGGTTGTCTCTTCAAACTGCAGCTGCTGCTTTGGTGTCCCCCTATTTTTTTTCCTTCCATTTTGCATATTTTGGTACAGCATGGAGATAAATAAGATTTTGGTTAGTTAAAGAAAGAAATGATAGTTTTAGTTTGTCAATGTTTATTTTCATCAAGAAGAAAAGTGTGTTCAGCTTGGTCAAGTATTTTAAGAATAATTATTGACTGCATTCTAAGAATCTTGGTAATTGGGATTTTTCTGCATCTTTTGAGAAAGACATGCATCTCTGCAGGCCATCAAAAATATTGACTTTCATTTCAATTCCTAAAATCGAAAGGTCAATGTTTACCAAAAGGTTATAAAGAATTTTCTTTTGTTAATCTCCTTTTCATAGGTTTTTATTTATAAGGAAATCTCAGTTTAACTAACAAAGTTCGTGTTTTCATTTTGGGAAGGGGAATTTTTTTTTTTACTAGGCTAAAATTTTGTTTGTAATGTTAGGTTATTTTTTTATCAGAATCACCTCAAGCAAGACAGTAATGCCACTAAAATACGAGGTGTTACAGGGTGCGGAAGAATTAGGAACAGAAACATTAATGAAGAGCAGAAAGAGAAGAGAGTAGTCAGGAGGACAGGAGATAGCAATTGACATTGCATATAATTTTTTGCAGATTAAAGTTGGTTGGAAAGCATGGAGCTGGAAGGGGCTTCCACATGTGAGAAATGTGAGAAAAGAAACTGTTAGCATAGATTTTATGGTTACATCTAGCTAGCTCAACTGTAAATTGATGAGATCGCGACACCAGTCTAGTACTGCTCTTAAATTCGGAAATTCTAGGTACCATAGCAAAGAGCTCATTCAAACAATTACCTTGAAAGTATTTAGAAAAAAGACATAGAGAGGCAACCTTATGGAAATGGGGAAGTGACTGGAGCTAAGCTGCCAGAACAGGACCAATAATATTGCAGATTCTTCTTTGGATCTTATCAAGGGGCTCAAGATAAATAGCAGGGGCACCAGACCAAATATGGTAGCAATATTCTAAGACTGTCATGCCTTGCATGTTGTAGTGAACCACACTCAATCTCTTTGGATTCTTATGGTGAGATGTATGTTCCACTTGAGCAGCTTCTTCCCACAAACCACTATCTTGTGGAACTGACTCCCAAGAGGTTGCTTGCCCAATCACTATAACCTTAACCTGTTCAAGTCCAGGGTTTGCTGTTATTCCATTTGAGCAGCTTCTCATGATTCACTACATTGAGGAACCAACTCCCAAGAGGTTATTTCCCCCTCCCCTACAATTTTAACCAATTCAAGTCTATGGTTAACTTATCTTCCACACATATCTGCATTTGTGCCTCATACTCTGTAACTCTCATCCTTGAGTAGCTCTCGGTCCTTGTACAGGGTGGGCATAAAAAATATATTTTAACGCAACTTTGCTAACATACTAGTTTTCTATTGAGAGAGTGAATTTCATTTTATTTTCACGAAATAAGAGAATTATTTCATATAAACCAAAACCTACTAGGATCAATATTAGCATCCATTAAGAAATCTCCTTTTCATTGAGCCATAACACAAACTAGTGTTGTGCACTGACATGCTTTGACCTATTAATGCTCTAAGCTTGTGAAGTCAACCATCATGATCAACAAAAAATGACTCCATATTCTTTCACACTCAGTAACTTCTTGTGACTTAGTGGCTTTATTGCTTTTCTTGAGGTGAAATGATAAAAAAAATTGTATTGGAGAGGAATAATAATTTTGATTTTGATATTTCTAATTTTTTAAAAATACTTTTCTTTCTGTCTGCAAAACAAAATAAGTTTCATAAATAAAACTGGTATATTTGAAATGTGTGGTGAACATGTGTTGGTACAAATGTAAAAGAGGCCCCAGATCACGTGTGGAGATATCTGCCAACACCAGTTACATTTGGGTTTTCCTTGTTAGCAGTAGGACAGCTTGAAATGTCTAGATACAGGCATCTCTGCAACTGGTCAAGATCTGAGTCCTTGGAAGATGCCTCATGCCAATAAAAGCAATGGGAAAACCAGCAGTCAGGAGTTGAGAAGACACTATTTTGCAAAGTTGGTACCATGGGTATTTTGTTTCTAAAGTTGCTGTGGTTTCCAGGGCAGTGTTATTTTTGTTACCTTTCCACTTTCTGTCTATTATCCCTGTAGTTGCTGGGAGAGCAACTAGTTAGCTGTTTCCCCCAACCACAACACACTCTTGTCGTATATTACAACAAAATGCTATGTTAAAAATTCCCTGCTCTGTTAAACAGCACTTGGGAAATAATTTAAAATCGATTAAATTTTCATAGGAAGGACAATAATTTTGTCCTCAACTGTATAAGAATGCATTTAATCCAAATTTACATGTTTATAAAATGTATATTTGGGAGTATTGTTTAGAGTTGAGTTGAGGGCTGAAGGCCGAGTTAGAAGTATGTACTTTTGGCAAGTACATTCAGTATTCCAAGATAAATACAGCAAAAATCAAAATTTTTGCTCCTTTCATTGTGATACTTGTAAAATCCATGCTATGTAATGTGTATAAATAGACACTCAGTTATTTATTCATGGTTAAATGTTGTTTCAGATCAAACCGCAGATCCCCACCACATTTTGCCATCTTTTTCCCCCCCTAATCATCTCACTCCAAGGAAGGTGATAAAGCCACTAAGATGCAAGGTTTACTGAGAATGAAAGAAACTGAGAAAACATTGAGAAAAGAGAGGACATTAGGAAAGTATGATTGAAGGAGACAGAACATCACAAGTGATATTTTGCATTTGAAGTTTTAAAGATTCTAGTTGACAGGAACGCAAGAAACTGGAAGATAGTTACACAGGCAAAAAGTGCATTTGGAGAATGCAATTTCATATGTGCAGCATTCGTACATCAATTTCTTTCTTCATATTTTCTATTTATCCAAGAAAAGGATAAATTGTTGAAGTCATCAGTGCTGCAGAATTATGATTTCTTCCTGCCTGAAGCCGTTACTCTTTCTTCTTCCAAGGACAATTTCGATATTGAAAATTCCAGACACTATTGTTGTACTTGAAGAGGAAACTTAAAAATTGAATTTTTATTTTATTTCTTTTTTAAATCTTTTAAACTTTTATTTTTTTTTTATTTCTTTTAGTTTTTTTGACATAGAAATTATTTTTGTACAAAATACAAATGTTTAAAATTTGTGCATTTGTATGTATGTATGTGTATATGTGCATGCATATGAATTACACAGATATTATAATAATTATACATATCTGTGTATGTGTGAGCATATATATATATATATGTGTGTGTGAGCATATATATATATATGTGTGTGTGTGTGTGTGTGTGTGTGTGTGCACATATATATATATATATATATATATATATATATGATGTGTGTGTATGTGTGTGTGTATATATATATAGGATTAATGCAAATATAAAATTTGTCACTTAGCTGATTGATTTTATATAGATAATTTGGAAATTCAGGTACAAATAAAATACATGTAAAAGACAATATGGATAAAGACAAAAGGAAAACTTTTCTTTACCGATGCGTCTTGACCTCTGTTGGACTTTATCAAGGTAAATGTAAAGATTTTATTTTGCACTTCATAAATACATGCTGTGAAATAAAATCCTTATATTTGCCTTGATAAAGTTCATCAGAGGACAAAACGTGTCATTAAAGAAGTTTTCCTTGCTTAAATTCATAAAGTCAAGGTACCATAGTGAAGGGCTCATCCAAACAATTGCCATGAAAGTATTTATAGAAAAGAGACAGTGAAGCAACTTTATGGAAATGGGAAAAGTGACTGAAACTGAGACACCAGACAACCAAGAGCCATTATCATTTTCACAAGAATTAAAAACATTGAATAAACTTGTCAGCAATGGTCATACTTGTTTAATGAGTCAACAGCCACCATGTGTGTGTGTATGCATATATATATATATATATATATATATATATATATATATATATATATATATATACACACACACACACACACATATAGTAAAAAAAGAATGTAAGAAACTAGCAGGACTAAAAAGCTGCATCCATGCTGCCCATATTTGAGGATGGATCAAAAAATGACATACTCAAAATTTAGTTGCAACCATCATCATGTGTACATATGTGCACACATGCACACACATATATATATATATTTAACTGGAGGCCTTAACAGGTGCTACCAACCTGGTTCAGGGTGGAACAGCAGCAATTAAGAGGTGGTTCTATACCTGAAGGACATTCATATGAGAGTCTACATTTGATGGAGCTATTTAAGAACATTACTTTTGTTTTTAGGTCAATTTTTCTCAGCAGAGTCTATCTAGCACATTTACAAATTTACCATTCATCTGTGCATTGAATACTGCTGCCATATCTGGTCTGCTGCTCCTGCTACTGATCTTGAGGTTCTTGACAAAATCCAAAGAAGGATCTGTAATGTAATTAATCCTGATTTCAGTCACTTTTTCACTGATGTGACATGGCTTCCTTCTGTCTTTTCTACAAATATTTTTATGGTGACTGCTCTGAAGGGCTTTTTTTCCTTGGGGCCCCAACTACATGAATTTAAGCATGCTACTAGATTGGCATCTAGGTCCCACCCTTTTACTGTTGAAATAGTTAAATGTAACTGCCATTTCTACTCCAATAGTTTCTTTTCATGCACTTCTCACCTGTGGAACTCTCTTTTATTTACTTGTTTCTCTGATGACTACAATCTTCAAAACTTCTTGAATCCTGTTCATCTTTTGTCTTTTCCTCAATCCTCCCTATACTCAGTCTTTTCTCTCACTTTCACTCCCTGTTATTAGTGACATTCCTGCCTGCCTTGCTTGGGGTGAAATGATTAAAAAAAAAAAAACAATTTAAAAATTAATAATAATCACTAAAGAAATTTGAATATTACAGCTAATACATATGAGAATAAAATGTACACAAAGAAAATAACAGTGTATCACACATTTGGGGGTGGGAATAAAGAGTGAAGGTCATACAACTCAATTTGAATTACTGTGAATGGTTAGTCTTCAATGGTAAGGCAGCTGCCATAAAAGGTCAAGCTCCAAAGGAGATGTAGATATAAATTTTGTCAAATGTCTATTCTTTATTACCAATTTACACTGTTTACGAAATGCCAATTTGGTATTTTATTTTCAGACAATTGTCCTCATCTTTAATATTATTTATCACAACACTTTGTACTCTCAGGCTTTCCTCAGGTGTATATTGATCTGTGTAATCTACAGGAAATTTTGAACTGAACCCTTTATTTAATTAAAAGGGGTATACTGTTCTCTAAAAAAAAAAAAAAAAAGGATCAGTTCAGAATTTCCTGTAGATTACCCAGATCAGTATACACCTGAGGAAGGCTGAGGGCACAACGGCTGAAATGTTGTGATAACAACAAAGATGAGGATAATACCTATACTTTTTGAATTTAAGCGCAGTACTAGATTGGGGTTGAGATCTCATCAATCTACAGTCAAGCTGTTCTATGCTAACAGTTTCTTTTCTTGCACTTCTTGCTTGCGAAACTCCCTTCTAGCTCCATGCTTTCCAGCCAACTTTAATCTGCAAAAATTTAAATGCAATGTCAATTGCTATCAACTATCCTCCAGATTACTCTTTTCTCTTCCCACTCATTATTAATGTTTCTGTTTCTAATTCTTCCACACCCTGTAACCCCATGTGTTTTAATGGCATCACTGTCTTTCATGAGACAATACTGATTAAAAAATAATAATAAAATAGTCCGAATCTAAACGAGGTAAATAATGATAACTCCTCATCTCAGAAATTCAGACAGAAATTTGTTAGTTGCAAGAGAAATCAACAGAAATAAGATGAAAGAAATACTAGATAAGTTTCAGGTTTATTGTTATCAGTTTAAGAAAGAATCAAATGGGTTAACAAGACTCACCCACCTAGAAGATGTGAGCAGATCTTAACACATTCAACATAGGACCGTCTTGATAGGCATAAACATGAAGCTTTTGTCATGAACAGTGCATCTGTGCCACAAGTTATTTGACCAACTTTACAAAAACCTGTCTTTAACATCAGGGAGGAACCAGACAGTACAATTGTTTCTCGTATATCATTAGATTGTCTCATTAGGAACAATGAGTGCAAGTTTAGGCGTAAATGTCCAGTTTGAAATTTCTAATCAAATACTGAAGGCAACAGGAAGAGACAAGCTTTACTGAATGACAGGCATCTCTGTAAACAAGTAGTGTTTACTTAGATTTGCAGGAAAAGTACCAATTCTCAGAATGCCTGGAGCAAAATGGATATGTGGATGGTGTAATGAATAGCAGTTCAGAATGAGAAACTAGAGAGCAAAGTTTAACTTCCAGTTGGATTTGTGACATTGAAATACCATCCATCACTTCTCCCAACACCTATGGGTTAAATAGTAAAACATGTATCTGAAAAAATCATTGTTGACACTAAAGAATGTTTAATACAATATTAATTTGTAAAAAAAGAATTATTCAGACAATCCAAAATATGTTTTGGCTTTAAATAGCATCATAAATAAGCAAATCAGCCAGGCTGGCAGGAGCAAAATTTTTTTTTTTTTTTATCATTTCACCCGAAGCAAGTCAGTAAAGCCACTAGTTCACAGAGAGTGAAAGTGAGAGAAAAGACTGAGTATAGCAGGGATTGAGGAAAAAATAAAAGCTGAATGGGATTCAAGAAGATAGAAGATGGCAATTGACATTGCATTTAAATTTTTGAAGATTGTAGTTATCAAGGATGGAAGTAAATGGAAGGGAGTTCCACAAGTGGGAAGTATGAAAAAAAAAAATTTTGTAGTAGAAGTGGCGGTTGCATTTAGCTATTTCAACAGTAAAAGGATGGGACCTAGATTCTAATCTAGTAGCATGCTTAAATTCACATAGTTGGGGCACTAGGAAAAAAAAAAGCTCATCAGAACAGTTGCCATGAAATTATTTATAGAAAAGGCAGAAGGAAGCCACATCATGTCAGTGAGAAAGTGACTGAAGTTGAGATGCCAAGTAAGGATCAATTACATTGCAGATTCTTATTTGGATTTTTTCAAGAACCTCGAGATGAGTAGCAGGATCGACAGACCAAATATGACAACAATATTCAATGCACAGGTGAATGGTAGATTTGAAAATGTGCAAGATGGACTCTGCCGAGAGAAAAACCTTCTGACACTACACAGTGACCCAACTTTCCTCATAGTAGATGCAGCTGCTGATTTGACATAGTTGTTCCACTTCAAGTCAATTGAAAACATGAGGCCAAAAAGGCATAGTGGGTTGTTCTCCAGGAGTCAAGCATCAGCCATGTTGATGGCAGACAGAAAAGTTTCTCTATGATGGTTAAATGAGAGCAGTTTTATTTTGGCAGTATTCAAATTCATAAGCCATTTCTTACTCCAGTTTACCACTGACTGGAGATCCCTTTCAACAGTTGTGGCCAGGTTAACTTTGTCAGTTCTAACGGATTTACTATTGAGACAAGAGTAAATGCTAGTGTCATCTGCATAAATGCCTACTTGGCAACTGAGGACATCAGGAAGATCATTGATAAAGATCAGAAACAGTGTAGAACCCAGAATAGAGCCTTGGGGGACACCCACATTTGTACAAATGGATCTGGAAGTGAACCCATTCAAAACAACCTTCATTTCCCAATTTGATAGGAATGATTGGATTAAATCAAACAATCTTGTAATACCCTAGCTCTAGAGCTTACATAGAAGACCAGCATGCCAAACCCTGTCAAATGCCTTCGAGATATCTAGAGCCACAGTTCAAGCTTCGCTGTTATTATCAAGAGCCTGATATACATGTTCATTGATGGTTGTTATCACATTAATATTGTTTATCAGAGAGTAGGTCATAAGAGGTAAGATACTTAACCACTTCAGCACTGATTAAAGCCTCAAATACTTTGCTGAAAATTGGTAGGAGACTAATAGAGTGATAGAGGGGTCAGAAGGTTATCCAGAGTTCTTAAAAACAGAAACTATAGAGGATGACTTCCAACAAGCTAGGAAACAGTGAAGCAATAGTTGTAGTGTTTGGTGAGAACTGGAGACAGCTTGGGTGCACATTTCTTTAGGATGATGGCTGGGATCCCACCTCCTTCGTTTGCTTTATGGGAGTCTAATTTAGAAATGATGTCTGAGACCAGTGATGGGGTTATGCGCATATCACTCAGTAGAGCCTGTCCTAATAGCGAAATCAGGTGTTGGTACTCCAAATGAGTAGAGTGTTGAGTTGGAAGAGAATTTCTGAGCAAAGTGTTCAACCTTATCTATTGTAGATGTCAGGACTTTGAATTGATTGAATAGAGGAGGGATGGAGGATTTGCTGTTGTTCAGCACACACTTGCAGTGCTGCCAATAATCTCTAGAACTGAACTTGTGAGATGCTACACATCGTTTCATTCTATCAGTAAACAGTAAATTTGCTTCTTTGAAAACACGCTTGCAGTCATTACAAGCAGAGGCAATCAGACATATTGCTCTGGTACAGCCAGAAGAAGTGATTCCGGTGGGCTATAGTGGCTGTGCTTGCAAGTGAGAACCAAGGAGATGAACGGGATTTAACTTGGTATTTCCTTGCAGGAATGAAAGCATCGATGCTGGCTTTCCCCCAGGAGGAGACCTCAGATGTGCATTTTTGAACAGGATGATTAAAAACTTCATTCCAAGGGACATCATGAAGGAAATCACGGAACAGGTCCCAATCTGCTTATTGATAACAGAAAGATATTCTCTTGGTAGGAGGTTCTTAGCTGGTGGGGGAACAGAAAGAGATGTTTACAGACACTGTGCATGATCAGAGTTGCCAAGAGGGAAAAGCTGCATAGTTTGATATATTTCTACCATTCTAAAAATCTGGTTTGCTTTAGCTAAATTAGAAAAATTCAGCTATCTGCTGATTGAAGATTGTAGAAATTAGGCATAAAACCTTAAATGAAACAAATATATTTCATGCTGGATATTGTAAAAAAAATCATATGACAGCATTGGTCACTGTTCTTTTTCATTGGTCCAACTTTCTATCTTTTCTATCTAGACCAAATTCCCAAAAATAAGAAAATCTCTCATTTACATTATTCAAATAATTTACATGTAATTTAGATTGATATGTTCATATCTACACAAAATGCTTACAGTAAAAATAAGCTCACATTCAGAGAAATAAAGTTATAAGCATGCATTCCAATAGCAGATCATATCTGAAACCATTGTAGTAATGTCATCCTAAAAGTGCTGCATCATGAACACACTGGAAGACAGTGAAAATAATATGAAGTAGACATAGACTAGTGTTGTCTTTAGAACTTTGTCATCATTACAGTGACATTGTTTTTGGGTTTTTTTTTTTTTTGTTCAAAAATATTTATCTTTCCCTATTTTATAACTTTTATTATTAAAGTTTCTTGGAATTTTAGTAACCTGGCTAACACTTGGAAAATCCTGTAAAATTTATGAAACAGTTACCATATTATAAGAGTGACATGTAGTCTCCTATAATTTATACATTTTATGTGATATATTCTGCACATTAATAATTTAAATATTTGTGTGAATCCCTTCATTAATTTTCTAATTAGGGAAAAATTAAAAGTCAAAACCAATGCCAGCCACAGTATAAACAATAACAAATATAGTGGAAATCAAAAATGCATATATTGACGGTAATCTTGACATGGATGCCATTTTTACAGATTTGACAATGTCTTAACAATGAAGCTGAGCCAAATTTTAGTTATAAAGTTACTCCTTTTCTTGCCTGATTAATTATAACATATTGTTTGTTTACTCTCTAATAATAGTCATAGTCTTATGTTGCCTACATTCTTAGCTGAAGCATTATCATTAACTTTTGTTTAGATTCCCTTTCATCATATTACTGTTTTTATTCACAATGCCGAATTCCATGGCTTTTGGTTAGTTGACTGATTTTGTTTAGTGGCATATCAACTTCTATGGGTTATTTAATGTCAAAATCTATGGGTTATTTAATGTCAACATTTTGAACATAATTTTATGGCTTCAACTAAATATATTTTGAGTGCAATTGTATGCCTTTAATTACAGATAAAATATATTGTTGGTAATTCTTTTATAAAATGTATTGCTAGTCATTTTACTATATATATGTATTGGTAATTTTTTTTAATATATATAAAAATGTATTGCTGACAATTTTACTATAAATATGTACTGTCGGCAAATTTTTTTTTATATAAAAATGTATTGCTGGTTCTTTTATTATAAAAATATAATTTTATAATTTCATAGTATTTTGTTTTTGTTGGGGAGTTCACTATTTGCCCATAGCTGGGACCCTAACAGGTGCTACTTCCCCAGGTTGGGTGGATTGGGAACAACAGCAATTAAGAGGTGGTTCCACACCAATCAAAACCCACCAATTCCTGATCAGAGGCTTGCTGCTGGACATGGCTTTTGGATTGCAATGTGATAAAAAGCAACAAGAAAAATCTAGTCAAATATTACTCAAAATACTTCAGCTAAGAATTCCAACAACATAAATTTATAAGGCTATTAACACTGATCTATCATTTGTTGATAAGAAATAAATTTGATTTTAAAGCTTTGGGGTTTTTTTTTTAAGACTGAATAGATAGCCATTAACCAGTCACAGGTTTTAACCTGACGCATTATTGAGTTTTAAATTTCATAAATCAGTCACAAAAGTAGTAATTATTTGTATTTTGATGGTTTCTCTTGAACACAATATCCATAAAAAAAGAGTTTAAATATAAATAAATGGCAGCATTACAAGTTGAATCTAGAAGTTCTACAAGAACTCATTCAAAACTTGTCCCAAGAGTCATGACCATTATTATTAAAATAAACTAGTTTAAGCACAAGAATCAAAACTTGTAAATTGACTTCTGTAATTTTCAGGATGGTCATTATCCTTCTAAGAGTTGTCAGAAATACTGAAGTCAGGCTTTTTGCTGTTTTTGTTTTTATCAGTTTTTGACCAATCTATTCTACCACCTTCTTCAAGTATACAATTTATATGGGGAGAGAGAGA
Organism: Acanthosepion pharaonis; assembly: GCA_903632075.3. Lineage (NCBI taxonomy): Eukaryota > Metazoa > Mollusca > Cephalopoda > Sepiida > Sepiidae > Acanthosepion > Acanthosepion pharaonis. The sequence continues at coordinate 2,949,298 of CAHIKZ030005169.1, read as the reverse complement.
GATGAAGGCATAGAAGAAAGCCATATCCAAAGGAGAAAATCTAATATGGCAAACTATAGTCAGAAGGAGAAGGGTACATACTAACTCTCTCCAGAATGCAATCTAAACAATAAAAGATATGGAACTGGTGGAAAATTGAAAATAGCTGTATATATTATCCTAACATGCAAATGACTTTATTTAACAAAGAATAGAGAAAATATGGAATCACCAGTGTAGATCAGTATAATTTAATTTCTTTTACTGTTTTTAGTATTCTTTCTGCTATAAAACCCAAGCATTGTGAGTGAAATTGGGTAGACAGAACCCTTGAGGGCCGTCAATAGCTGTGCTAGCATGAAGTCACAAGTCATCATCGCCGAGGGCTTGAGTGTGCTAGCTTTGTTCAAATTGCTGATCATGCTCTTTCCTAGAAACTGTAACTAAAATCTTCTCAGCATAGTTACAGTATAAACTACAGGTGGGTTCCATGAGTGTTAATAAACACAAATGTGCTTGAGCAAGTGTCTGCAATAGGGATTGGCTAACCACCCTAATAGACAGGTATCCTCGAATACGAATGGTCAGCTATACATACATACATACATACATACAATAAAAAAATAGAGAAACAACTTTTTTTCCATATAGATTGTACATCCGAAAAGAGGTTTAGAATGATTTGGCCTAAATTATATGACAAAAAGAACAAGTTCAGTCATCCAAACTTTATTTCTCTAATCAGGATTTTATCTTTTGTCACATATCAGTATCTTCAACCCTGAGATTAAAAGAAAAAAAAAGAAGAATTTGATTGATTTGTTTTCTATGACTTATCAACCCTTTGCAGGTTATTTAAAGCCATAAAATATTTTAAGATTGTAAAAATCTTTTGGGAGATAATAATGATTTTATTTCTTACTAATTAACCCATAGCTGAAGGGAGGAGAAGAAGTAGATTCATACTTTTCCCAAGAATCTTTGCGTGTAAGTGATTATAACAAACCCAACTGAAATTGGAACTCAATGCTCCAATTATTAATTCCAAGCCATTATCCATTACATTACCTGCACATGCAAGCTTACAGCACCTGGTACTCTCAAGCGGTTACCCATCTAGGTACTGACTAAGCTTGATGTTGCTTAACTTCAGTGATCATATGGGAACTGGAGTTTCAACATGATGTGGCCATAAGTCTATATGACAAAAGGCAAGAAAAAGAACAAGTTCAGTTGTTCAAACCACTTTTGAAACAAATCATATGAGCCATTTAAAAGATTAATTTTATTTCTCTAATCAGGATTTTATTTTATTTTTTGTCACATATCAGTATCTTCAATTCCCAAGATTAAAAGGGATAAAAAAAGAATATTAATCAATATTGTAATAAATGCTTATCATTGGCTATGTTAATAATGACCTTGACTTGTTGCTTAAAGATATTGCCTCCTTTTTATGTATGCAATTATACAGACAAAACCTGGTCATGAATAAACATGAAGCAACATAAATCCCAAGTGTTAGCAGAAAGTCAATGATGCGGAACAAATGAAATGCACAAAAAAAAAAAAAAAAAAAGAAAAAAAAATGGTCTCCACATTTGACCAGAAATAAAAGGTTAAAAAACATGAAGGCATTTCCAAGAGAGGAGTTTCTCACAGTAATAACAGCATGCCTGGATAGGCTGAATGAATATTCCATGTCCATTCTGGATTGTGGAGAAAGAGGTAAAGGAGCACTTGACAGATTAGGCAATGGAAAAGTAGGTCTTTGTTAAGTAATGCTACATTGGCCAGCAGCTGCATAAAAATGAACTATTTGCACTTGTGCTGCTGATTAAAAGGTGAAAAAGAAGCCCCAGGGCCCAAAGTGTGATTGAGACTGGGGAAAAATAGATTACAAAGTAGGAGTTGATAAAGGAGGAAGCTTTGAATGCAATGAAAAGAAATCACTGAGTGATTGTTTGGAGAAGGTCAAATGTGAATATATCACCTAATTTTTATATAAAAGACACCAATATAAACAAAAGTATATCATGAACCATTGTGCTTAGCAACTATACAGGTTAATTCTGAATCCATCCTTCCAAGATGCTCCAAGACTTGTGGCCTTGTACCAAACTTTGCTTTTCTTAGCAAGTATCCTTCACACATGCACCAATATCACCTCAACCCATTCAGATTATAAGTAAATAAGACTAAGTCATTTCAGGTGTCACTAACATAAGACTCCAGAAATAAATGAGGAGGGGTAGAGAGAGAGTGAGAGTGGGGGGGTGTAATTTGAAGATACTGGGTGTCTTGCCATGGTATAATAGTTAACAAGCTAATCTCCCAGGCCCAGATAGCTGAGTTCAATCCTAACCAGGTGAACCACTCTCCTTGTATTACACTTTGCTAAGTAAATATGACTGTCTCACTAAGTTTAACAGGCTTGCCTCTTAAAATCTTACTACTGCAATGAGTTTGATCCTCACTGAGTGCCCTATTTGTAACTTTATAACAAGCTAAGCATAGTAATTGCAAATTTACTCTAATTCAGCTAAAATTTTAAAATTTGTTGTGGATTCCAAGATGAAATCCAGTCTCAAATGAATGACAAACGCAGGGATGAAATATAGCAAATAAATGTATTGACGTAATAATACAATTGGTAATACGGTTTGTAGATCCAGAAATGTGGTTAGTAGCAATAATAATATATATACAGTCTGGTAAATTCAGTATCGAAGTAGGACTTCCTTCTGAGTCTACGTGCTCGCAACTGTGACTCCTACAAAATGGTTACCTCACACTCTTACTGTATCAGTGTATCACCAATTGTATTATTAAGTCAATACATTTATTTGCTATATTTCATTCCTGTGTTTGTCATTCATTTGAGACCAGATTTCATCCCGGAATCCACAACAAAATTATATCAATTTAAAAAAAAAAAAAATTTGCATTATTTTATGGCAATTCAAGTTTATTTATTGAGAAAAACTTATCCAGATTCCTCATGTAAAATTTTGTAACATCCTCTCAGAAACAAAATATCTAAATATGTGAAGGATGATGCCAACCATAATATATGACATAAAAACAAACACACTTAAATGTCTTCCCCGAAATTCTTCTTTATGTGCTTTGTCTCCTCAGGACATAGGTGAACAATTGTTCTCCACTATTTCCTGTCCTTAGAAGCTCTTAATAAATTTTGTTTTTTTGTTATTTCTCCTAAACCCTGTTCCACCATCCATTTAATCAATCTCATTAAGTATGTTATGCATTGTTTTCCTCTGCCCTGTGAGTATCGAATTTTCTAAACCCTCCTTCCTCATCATATGCCTCAGAAATTTCAACTATCACTTCTTGATGTTAAGTATGAGTTTCTCTTTTGTTTCCATTTTCTATAAAAACCTTGTTATTGCACACATGTTCAGCTCATAGTATCCTCAGCAGCCTTGTGTAGAACAGCATTTCTGTTACTTCAAGTCTCTTCTTCATCTTTGCAGAAATTGTTCAGCATTCACTGCCATATTAGAGGACAGAGATTATATAACAATTCAGTACTCTTTTCTTCATTTCTAACAAAGTTTTTCTGTCTCTTAATACTCTACTTAGATTTTGGAGTGCATCTTTATCTATCTCAATGCATCTCACTTTCTGTGAACACTTCCCAGATATTTAAATGGTTTATTGAAATGGTTGGCAAAAAATTGGCTAATTGCCAATAAATTCAAACATTATATTTTAATATAATTTAGTAAATATTTATAAATAAAAAATCATTTTCACATTTATTTCTTTATAAATTGATAAATGATAAATATTGCATTGCATTGGTTTTAAATTGTATTAGTTTTTTCAGAGTGTTGTAAATATAAAATTATTCTTGTAAATAAACAATCTAATAAATAGTGCCTAATATTTTTGTTGTAAATTTTCAAAAACAAAAAAGAAATGTGTAAATTCATTTTTATGTCAATGTTTTAATCCAATTCTAATCATCGCTTTTTAAAACAATGAACATCTATGGAGAACAACAGTAGTTAAAATAATAGCAGTGTCAATAAAAAAAAGTCATCCTTTTGACACATGTTTTTGCAGCCACAAAGGTCTAAGTTTGCCAAACAGTGGTCGCTTCCCAGTTTGCATTTTCATTTAACCCTGGTTAGGCCAAGAAATAAATAATTCATAAGTTTTACTTAGTATTAAAGTATAAAAATAGGGATGCTATCAATTTGAAAACACCAATGAAATTGTAAAGTGCTTCCTTTCAGTTAATATTTAAAGATTAAAAAAATCATCTGCTTAAGCTGCAAAGATCTACAGTATGAATGAATTTCCTATAACAAAACTTATTACAGTATATTGTTATAATTGTTCTATTTCATTTTTATTGACTTTTTCTTGTTTCTTTTATTATTTTTTTTTATCCAAAACAAGGCCTAAGTGCCACTCAAGGTAGAGTGTTACTAAATGAGAATGTTGTAAAGGCATCTTGGGAGAGATTAAGGGTTGCACATTATGAAGATATGTAGGGTAGATAACAGCTGACCTTTGACTTGAAGTTAAAATTGTAGCGATCTGGTAATCATCCCCTTCTACATTGCAACAGTTCTGGGGAAGAAACTCTTCTTCTTCATTAATGGAAATGAGTCAACTTTGTGTATGTGGCATGGCAGGTCCTAGCTGTGAAGGTCTGAACTGGTGGAACCAAAGAATGCAGATTGCCTGAACATCTTCCATGAAAATAGTGATAGAGTAGTGAGAGGCTAGCAACATTTTTTCTGTGAGAAAGGAGTTGAAGAGTGGAATGCCATTCATCACCCACAAGGCTGTGCAGATACTTTTGAGCTCAATCAAGTGAGGATTAACCGTCTTTGGCTCAGATGTGGCAGCAATACTCCAGTTACTAATCTGTTACTGAAAGAAAATGAGAAATTTAACTTTTTTATAGCTAAGGGAAAAAACATAGCATATATGGAGTTTGATATGCTATTTCAGGCATCTGCTGGGGGCCCCCAGAACATATTCACCATAAATAAGGAGGCAGACTGTATAATTGTTTTCTCTTTGAAAATTGTGATGTATAGATGTTTGTGATCTGTATATATCAGTTGAACAGACAATGATCTTAAAGAACATTAACCCTTTGGGTCATTATATGAAAAGCAAATATATAAATCTGAAGTTTTTAAGTAATTGGCCTTCCAAAACTGTTGGCACCGTGTCAGTTCAACCCAGACATCTTGCTACTGAATTTATCATTCAGCCAATTGTGAAAGCAATCATAAAATATGGAGACAGAGTGGAAGTTTGTATAAAAAATGCATCATGCTCAGAGAGAACAGAAAGGAAATTCAATAAATAAAATGCACATAAAGCTATATATATATATATATATATATATATATATATATATATATATATCATGCAGCTTTCTTTGAGGACTAACAGAAGTTGTTTAAATTTTCCTGAACATTTTAAGGATTTCTGGAGACAAACTGATAAAAACTTCATTGGTTTTTAGTCATACATTATTATATATAATTATACACACAAATAGATTTCGACATTTCATAACTCCTCTATTATTTGTATTAAATTTACAATACCGTAGCCTAAGGTACTGTGTGTGTGTGTGTGTGTGTGTGTGAAAAACAGTCATGTAAATAGTTTCCATCAATTAAAAAGAAATTTAAACCATTTCACTCCAAGCAAGGCAATAAAGCTACTAAGACACAAGTGGTTACTAAGTGTTAAAGAATATGAGAAAGAAAAAAAACACTATTAAGGATAGAGAACAATAAATGGACCGAATGAAGAAGACAGAAATGACTACTCACATTGCAAAAAATTTTTGAAGATCAAAGTTAACTGGGAAGCAGAATTAGTCCCATAAGCAAGAAATGCAACAGGAGAAACTGTTAGCATAAAACTTTATATATATGCTCACACACAAAGCACATTGCAATATATCATTCCTTAAACCTTTGAACTGATCTGAACTTGCTGAATACCTTTGTACAGATGAGCTGAATTTATGAGAATGGAATAAAAAGGAAGTGCCCGTACATGTCTCGGGTACATAAAGAAAATTACAAAGGGGAACACAGGTCCAAACTCTGCCAGAGAGCACATTTTTTTTATTAAGTTATTTTGAATGAGCAGGCTAGTAGATGTAATACACACTGTTTAAAAAAATGGATCTTGTACCCAAGTACAGGTATCCACTAAAAATAATGTTTGAAATATATAAACCCACCAAAGAAAAGAAATTAAATAGACCATTTAAAACTTGTTATTTTTGTGTAGGGATGATAGTTCAGTATTGGAGGAAGAATGTTTGTAAATATACAGTTAGATATATATATACTTAAGACATAAGAATACAATAGCAAAAAAAAATCCATATACATATCACCATGTCATTAAGGTCAAGGAGCAGGAACCAGACTGAATGCAAGTAACCCTTGAATACCCGAATGGCAGAATAGGCAAATATCTACACAATCTCAACAATGAAACTGGCAGAAGAGGACAGTGCCAGTCGGGTTGGTGTAACCAAGGCAGACAACAGACCAAGCATCTGACAGCCCAATGCAAACAGATTTGCCAGATCTTGCCTGTCTCAATCTCCTTTGAGCCAGAAGGCAAGTGCTTCTGGCCAAGTGTCTGGGCTTCTCTTTTGTGCAGAGTTTTGCACCAAAATCAAATTCACATGAATTGCCTCATCAAACTCTCTTTGACAACTCTACATGTGTAGGCTGGGCCTTCACAGCCATCTCCACAACCACTACCAGAGGGAGAAAGGGAATAGAGAGACAGGATGATGATCTTGAGGCAAGCAGATGTTGACTAGTACTACTATATATGTTCAACTCAGGAAAACCAGGAACATGTTATTCAATAAAACTGATTTCAGCCTTCAGGTAGACTGGTTCTTATTCAGGTTGGCCATCATATTCACAATGAGAGCCTTCAATGATTCTTTGGTATCATAGGATACTGGTTAGTTTCCTCAATAATGTCACAGATTCAGCTGTCCAATGGATTCAATCTTCCATTTTAGGGCCTATAAAAGGTGTATTCTGAAATACATAGCGCACCTTATATATCTTTCTTTGTCAATATACTTAGCCCAACATTTTATTATTCATCATACAAATTGAAAATTATACAATGAAACTTTCATGCTAAAATTCAGCTAATAACTCATATATATATATATATATATATATATATATATATATATATATATATATATATATATATAAAAAGAGAGAGAGAGATAGATAGATAGATTCATCATCTTCTGAGAGGTTTTGCTAAGGTTGGGTAGGGTATCTATTTTAAGGCTAATGTTTGCGGTCACCCTTTAGTTGGTTCCCAGTGAGGGATATTTTTATGGCGTGCCTATAAGTCATTATGTGTCTGGAGAATGGTCTTTTATTATTGTCCATCTGATTATCTATTTATTTATTTGTTTATTCAAGTGGGTGTTTTATATACAAAATATAAGACGAATCTATTGATAAGAATTAACTCTCTGACCACTTAACAAAGAAAAATAGTCTAGCCACTCCCACAATATATATATATATATATATATATATATATATATATATATATATATATATATATATATAAACACACACTATAGGCAAATTGTTTGGGGACACCCTGCATTTCTTTTAAAAAAACACCTTAAAATGAGATATATTTGTATTTTTTAAAGTAAAAGGTAAAATTACAGTAACTACAATGTATTTGCTTTTATTTTGACAAAAATATGCACTTAACTATAAAAAATGTATCATACAACAATATATTTTGTTTTTGTCTATAAAGTCACCACAAATCAGATCTAAATTTGGACTTTTTGATAGTAAGAGGTGCCCGATTGGAATGATCCCTCATCAGAACAACCAAATGAAACCTTACAGCTTAACAACCAAGCTCTTGAGATAAGATGAGGATCTAGTGATTGATATCAACCTTCTCAATAGCGAATATGCCATTATGTAAGCAAACCACATGGCCCCTTGGCCTTGGTAGAGTTTTCTTTTGGGAAAAACTTTTTCTCTGAAATTATTCTCTCTTAGAAACCACACCAATCTGATAGATGTCTTTGTGTAAACAATTTAGTCTCAAGGGTTTTTAATTGTTTTTATTTGATCAAGAAAATAATTTCTTACTTGTCAAACATTTTCACTTGCCTTGGTGAATTTAGCAGATAGCTACATGGCTATATTCAATTGTACTAAGTTACCGTTATCTCCAAGTTTATATTTGGGTTCAATTCCTTAGAAATTTCTCAACCCATCTAATTGCACCAAACTAATTAACTTTCTTAATTAGTTCGTTTTCCACATTTAATTCCAATAATCATTAAATGAAATCAAGCCTTCTCATGTTTTTCACCCCCCATTTTCATACCATAAAATCAGTTGTCAAGCGTCCTGGGGGGGTTCTACTTGCCCTGCAAGAATGGGTTGCCACCCACCTCTTCACATCCCCCATTTGAATAATAGAACATGGCATCAACACAAGTCAAAGGAAACAAAAAAAAAAGTATTGGCAATTGAACAACTTCATTGATCACTTGGATGCAAATGAATTATCTCAATCATACAACAGAACAACAAAGCAGAAAAGTAATTATCATCAGCTTCAGGTGATTTTATTAAACTTCTTTTATTTTTAGCCCCAAGATCTTCAGGGATTCACCAACCCCATAAAACTATCAATACAAAGAAGAGGCAGAGAAATTCTTGGCCTAACAAGGAAGAATTTAACAAAGAAAAAATATTTAGATATTTGGTCACTTGGTTAAATTTGAGGAAGTTGGTTAGGCTTAGGACTTTCCAACACCTCTTAATATAACAGAGAAACAAATGAAATGAAAGCACAATTGTGTAGTCTGACTGCCTTTTTTTAATTAATGTTTTAAGTATAAATTCTTTCTCTCATTTTGAATGTATCATTTTAATTGTTAAGATTAAAACTGAAATTAGTATAATTATGCAAAGACTGAAATTGAGCAAATTGCACAGAAGATCATAATCCATAGCCCTTTTAATTGATATATGGATACATGTTAGTGCAACCCTTTTCCTCTCGCTACTTACAAACTATTTGTTTAGAATCTTCTGAGATATATTTAATTGTGTAAAAATAATGGTGTTTAGGGATGAAATGCATCAACACAAACAAATCCCAAAATTTGGGAATTAAACAAAATTTTTTGTTTAAAAGAAGATGAATCATTCTTTAAGGTAAAGATTCTGTAAGAACATGCCTGTTTGGGACAGACAGTATAATGTAAACAACCCTCTAAATTTAATTTCTCAGGATCAAAGAAATTCAGAGAAAACCTTAATCACATCATCATCTTATTGGCAGGGAGTAGATAGGATGGGGAACCTTTGTTTTTCTTAATTTTACTGAATCTTAGATAGTTACTTCTAGGTTCAATTCTCCTTGAACTGTTCTTAAATTCATTTTATTATTTTAAAATCTTTCATCCATTTCTTTTTTTTCTTTTTTCTCAATCATTCCACCTAATCACCATCTTGTAATTTAATACATTTAAATGTTTAAAAAGGGTTAGTGCACTGTTACTGGTTGCAACCTACCTGCCTATTGATGCTATGCGTAACATCTTTGATATTCCTATATTTTTTGAGATATCTTCATAGAACTGTTACAAGCTACCTATCTACTGAACCCCTCTTTAAAATTGTCCCTTTTTTAATATCTATGAATTATCATGACTTCTTAAGAGTGGTTTCCCATTGCTTTCTCCATATTTTTCTCCGTCAAGACAAGCTGCCACCTAGAGCTAGCAAGACCAGTCTTCTCTGCTACTTAAGCAATAGGTAATTAATCTATTAATGTAAAAAAAAAAAAAAATCACGAATTCCTTGATAATTTACAATACATTTCTATTATAAATAATTATCTATTATACCTACCCCTATCCTGTCAATAATTATTACTTTAATTCCAGACCATAACCACTTTCTAAAATCAATAGTTAAAATGTCTTTGAATGAGTGAAACCTATGGATTTTGGTGAAAATCACACTTCTCCAAAGATTATGGTCTGACGCTACAGAATCACAAAGAACTGTACCTATTGGTTCCAATCCTGTATGGGAATGACTGCAAAACACTTTCTCCTCACAAATTTATAGGTAGAAGCACACAAATGCATGCTGGGATTTTTTCTAACCAAAAAAATAGGCCACTTGTCAGTTTCATCTGATTCAGTCCCAGTCTGTCTTGTCTTGAAATCAGAACACTACTTTCACTTATTTGAATTTGCTCTTATGTGTCAACTCCAATTCTTAGTTTGTGAACTTTTTACCATATTACTGTTAATTTGCTTTGCATATATTATTTGCTTGCTATATATTATTTTTGCCCTATTCTTTTTTTCTTCTTCTTATTATTGTTTATTGCAAACTTTGTCAATTTTGTTTGTTGGGCAGTTCTGCCATTTATTTACATTTAACAATGGCCACTCACTCTACAGTACCAAATCAAAACCACATCATTTGTAGACTTTCAACAGCAGCAACAACTAAAATGGATATCACATGTAACTTGAAGAGAAACTAATGACCTAATCAAGATGTTGATATACCACACTACTACAAACAAAAGGTTAGAAAAGAAACCCTCATCATTACTAGAAAGAGCAATAACAGCTACTGGACTTGAGAAACCTATTTTCTTGAAACATTGTTACAAGAAAAAAATAATAGTACTACAAGCTTCTCAGTGAATCTTGAGATATATAACAGGAACTGCATGTTATCTTTCCTCAAAGTATGGCTATCAGCTTCATACTTTGGTCTTTTTTTAGCATGATATAAGTATTAAATGATCAAGTTTGTAAATCCATATTCGCTGTATCTGTTCACACACAAAATATTCAATAGAAATGTTGGTATATGCTTACTGCTTATATATGTTTTTAGTATTTGCTGTATTCATGTAATCAGAACAAATGTTTTGATGTATTTATTTAATAAATCCTACCCATGATATCATAGGTGAAAACTAGGTATATACTTTCTCCAAAAATTTTATATTACTTATTTAATGACTTACTTATTTATATTATTAACATTATTTACTTATTTATATAACTTACTTCATACAGGTTAAAATGTAAGCATTGCACATATACATTGAGTTATCAGCTGCTCAAGGCAACAAACTTTGTCATCCAGACAGACCTCTGTTTTAGATTTTGGAAAGCAATTCCAGACTAACATTGCTAGAAGGTCAACAAATTTCTTGAACTCACTAGATGCTAAATTAAGTTAAATCCAGGGTTTCTAAAACAAAAATATTTTTGACATCTTTCAACCAACAGCAACTATTCTGGTACTACCAGTTTTATGTAAGTCTATTTTTTTACAGTTTATCAACCCTTTGCAAGTTATTTAAAGCCAGCAAATATTTTTAGATTGTAAGAATTTTTTGTGGGGATAATAATGATTTACAGATATAAGAGTATTTTTTGCACATAAGTCAATATAACAAACGTAACAAGGATTGGAACTCTGATTTCCAATTCTCAGCCACTATTCATTACACCACCTGCACTTAGTATTCCCCTAGGAATATCCATCTAGGGTTTGGCATTGCTTAACTTCAGTGATTGTACAAAAACTGGTGTTTCAATGTGATATGGCTGTAAGAGGATTTTCTTAACAAGATGGACATTCAAAAGATCTGCTGGTCTTGGTAAGGAACAAGTGGGGTAATGAATTATTCAAGTCTGGGGTTATGGCCTTTTTCCATTACAAGGATTGGTCCCAGTCCCCAGATGTCGGGAAGAGCCTTGCATCTAATTCTATTACACTTTCTCTTCTCCAGTATATATTCATTTTTATTGATGAATCTCATCAGGTAAACTTGCCTCATGCCTGATTTCATTTTGGACAATCTCATTTTACACTTTCATGAAGTCCATAATTACTATTAGTAAAAATGCTTTTAATATGACCACCTGGTTTGTTTACATCATTACAGATTTTTTTTTAAATTATTTACAACATTTTCATTTCATGCATTAATAAAAAATGTTTTCATTCATAATCATCACCCTCAGCTAAGCGTTTTCAATATGATAATTTGTTTCATTTATTTTACGAAAAGAAAAATGTGTAAGGGTGACAATGAATCTTGTCTTTTAGGAAGTTCTTTAAAAAAAGATTCTTATAAATTTATAAAATACAGGCAAAAAGTTTGTGGTCATCCTGCATTTCTTTAAATAAACCTCCTTAATAAGACATTTTTTATTCTTTTAAAGTAAAATACAGTGTATTTGCTTTTATTTTTCAGTTTTTCTCCAGGCTCCTCTTACTACCAAAAAGTTCAAATTTGGATTTGTCTGTCCACAATACATTTTTTAAAATTATGAATATTTTGTTTTCACTATTTACCCCTCAGTAGACTTTCTGAGATTACCCAAATTTTCAACTAAGTTAACTGTTAATACAGGTTTAAAATGTTAACTCAATAGAGCTGGAGGTTTGATTCAGGTCAATGGAATAATGAAAAAGAACAATATCATTCAATTTTACAAAGATATGTTGTAAATCACCTTTCAACAGAACAATGATCCAAAACACTCTTCTAAACTATGTCAAAATGAACTTGAGCAAAAATAAAACAACAAAATTTTTTAAATTATGACTTGGCTCTCTCCCATTGAATGGGATGAATTGGATAGGAGGGTTCAAAGAGAATATCCAAAGAGTGAGAGTGAGCTTTTTCAGTGCTTGAAGAATACTTGGGAAGGTCTGCCATCTACTTTTTTTTTTCAAAAACTCTTGGAAAGAATGCCAAAAATTTGTAAAGCTGGAATTAAGGCAGGTGATGCTTTTATTGATAAAAACAAAATGTGATGCTGTTGTATGATAATTTGTTTTATAGTTAAGTGCTTATTTTTTGTCAAAATAAAAGTAAATACACTATAGTTTACTGAAATTTTATCTTTTACTTTAAAAAAATATAAAAATATCTCATTTTAAGGTGTTTTAAAGAAATGCATGGTAACCCCAGAATTTTTGTCTGTACTGTAAATGGTTATGACATTATTCAAAATTCTAAAACATACATAATTGCACCATTATGACCCTGTGCCAGACCAAGCTAAGTTATATGTATCTGTATTGCAGACATGTTCAAATACCACACAACATTTAGTTGTAGAGGAAAAAATTTACATACGAACCTCATCTTTGTTGAATAAAGGGTTTAGTTGGTTTAATCCTAGATCAACATGTGCTTGATGTAGGCTGGAGTGCACAATGGTTGAAATGTTGTGATAACAGCAACAAACATAAAAACAGTAGTCTGCTTTTAAATAGCGTAAATAAGGAAAAGTAATACTTTGACTTAAGCTCTGACAAAACAGTAATGGTAGATAAAAATTAGAAAACTTAACAAGTTTTAATTTTTACCAAACCAAATCTAACCAAGAAAATTTGTGCATGCTGCCATATATATTTTGGTGTTCCTGCCCACTATATTTAGAGATTCTTGATAAAATCAAAAGAAGAATCTGCAATGTTATTGGTCCTAACCTGGCATCTCTACTTCAGTCACTTTTCCTCCACCATAACACAGCTTCCCTCTACCTTTTCAATAAATAGCAAATGTTCTGATGAACTCTTCTCTGTGGTAACTAGGCTCGATGAATTCAAGTGTAGTATTAGATTGGCAACAAGGTCTCATCATTTTAGACTTGAAATGGTTAGATGCAACTATAGGTTCTATGTTAATAGTTTCTTTTCTTGCATTTCTCACTTGTGCAACTCCCATCTAGCGTTTGGCTTCCCAGTCAAGTTTGATCTTCAAAAATTCAAATGCAATGTCAATTATTATTTACTGTCTTCTTAATTCCAGTTCTTTTATTGTTCTCACTCCTTAATAATGTTTTTCTTATATTCTTTCACACACAGTAACCCTCTGCGTGTTAGTGACTTTATTGCCTTGCTTGAGGTGAAATGATTAAAAAAAAAAAGTTTAAGGGAAGCTACTTCTAAAAGACTAAAGAGATGGGCACAAAACAGAGGCAGTCATTTTTCAGAATTAGTTACAGAGAGAGAGGGGGGACAGAGAGAGAGAGAGGGACAGCAAGAGAGGCATGGGTACAGAGAGAGAGTGGGGCACAGAGACAGGAGAGATAGCCTAAAGACAGATGACACTTCAGTGAACATCTACAGCTGAGCCAAACTAAACAATAAAAGATTCCATTTCAAATAGCCATAGGTCATTCAATAGACTGCAAGAAAAGAATTAAATTCACTAACCAATAGGAAAGACATTTACGTCAATGCCCAACAGAAATGACTACAGTCAGTGATCAACTCTGTCGTCTGTTCAACTTATAATAGAATCAAAACTTTCTTTTCCTCCTCAGGTTACAATCTAAACATAGCAGCACCCTACTATTCCTTACTCAATAGAATGAAAACTGAGGATTATTTGCTCTGGAGGAAGATATAGAATTATTTGCAGATTATGTTGCCCATGATATTATAGGTAAGATTTATTAAACAAATACATCAAAACTTTGATTCGCTGTCACTATAGTGACAAAGCAAATACTTATAGCATATATAGAAATCAGATGTCAAAATTTCAGGTGTCAATAGATATCATGAAAAATAATTGGACATATTGGCCAGGTAATCTTGTATCTCTTGAAATGGTGTTTAGAAAGGCCAGGCAAAGAACAAGGTTTCTTATGTGATGAGGTTTACGGGTTTTTGTTTTTTTTTTTTTTGGGTTTTTTTTTTTTTTTTTAAATAAGGCATGAAAATCAAAGTAACATTATGTTTTGAAAGGAGAAGCTCTTGATTTAACCAATTTCCAATGGTCAGGATTTATGAATCACAAAAAAAAAAAAAAAGGACAGTCAGTTGTCAGGAAATATGAGTCTGAAAAAAAAAAAAAAGGAGCTGTCAATGGTTAGAAAACGTACATCAGATAAAAAAGGGACAGTTAGTGGTTAGGAAATGTGAATTAGGGAAAAAGAGGACAGATAGTGAACAGGAAATGTGGGTGGGAAAACAGGTGCTGTTGGTGGTTAGAAAATGTGCATCAGATAAAAAAGGGACAGTTAGTGGTTAGGAAATGTAGGTTGTAAAAAAGGGACTATCAGTGGTCAGGAAATGTGAATTGGGGAAAAAAGGGATAGATAGTGTTATGATGTTGATTTGGGGTTAGTAGAGTCAAACGCCAAATAACACGTAACAATAAAAAGGGTTTTAATAGGTTGGTAAATAGGTACAGTATTGCCTGAGTAGTCAATCACTAGCTCAGCTAAGAACGGCTCTGTCTCTTGACATAACACTATTTAACGTCTTTGTTTGCAGACAAGTTCATCATCAAGAGGGGTGGTAGGTTTCCGACACAACAGATAGTGGACAGGAAATGTGGGTAGGAAAACAGGTGCTGTCAGTGGTTAGAAAATGTGCATCAGGCAAAAAGGAACTGCTAGTGGTCAGAAAATGTGGATTAAAAAAAGGACTATCAGTGATCAGGAAATAAAGTCAATGTTACCAACAGAATAGAGGCTGTTATATGAATTGGAAATAAATCTGTTTTCAGGCCAGATTTAAATATATATATACAAAGCAAATTTAATTTTAAACCAAAAAATTTAAAATTAAAAACCCAAATTGCAGTGTAGACAGATCATTTCAGTTAATGTGTGCATCATAACAATTCATAAAAGACAGGAGACTTTAGGTGGAGAATGGTAAAGAAAAATCCTGCCTCAGTGTCTTAATGCCATTTAAAGACAATGTAAATCAATCAGTAAAAGCACACTTGTTCACAAAAATGGAGCCAAGCAATCAAAAGCAAGTGTGTGTGCATATATATATATATATATATACACACACATATATGTATGCACATATATATATTTATATGTATATGTATGCTATCATACATGTACAAATTACTTTAACTAAGAAGGTACACAAAAGGCTTTCATCATGCACTGAAGAAACCTTTTTCATTTCCTTTAAGCCATTTCAGATTTTTTTTTATATTTTTATTTCTTTTGTAGTTAATAACCTCAATTTAAACTAATCATGTTTTTATATTACACAATTTGTTACTTTCAAAAGATTTTAAATGTCACATGAGAGAAAGAGAAAGTTTATGCTGTCAAGACAATACATGCTGTGTTCAAGAATAACTAAGTGTAGTAATTTATGAATACACAGGCATAACATGAAAAATAAAGCAGGAGACTGAAACCATCTTTGCAGTGTATAGCAAATTCATCACTTTGATTTTATTAGAATAAGTAATCCTCAGACAAAGCTCTTTTTAGTAAATATCTTGATGAAACACATCAACAAGGGAACCAGAAAATTTATTAGATTTAAAACTTCAAGGTCAGTAACACACACACATACAGAGTCAGATTTAATTATGTAAGTCAATGTTTACACAATAAAATTTGTATTAAACAACTAATGATAATAAATATACCATGTGAATTTCAACTTAAAATGTTTTTTATTATAAGTATTTACAATACCTTTGGCAGAGTGACAACTGGAGAGTGTGTGTGTGTGTGTGTGTGTGTGTATATATATATAAGGTATCTCCACAAATTTGCTGATGAAAAAAGTCTCCAAACTTAATAAAAAAAAGTTTCATTTTTAAAATGTTTATGCGATTAAGAAGAAAGACCAAAGTATTTTTTAATTATTTTATGAAATTTTTTTAATCCTTTCTAGCACATACTAAATTTATCTTGTTTTTCTTGCATCAACGGGGGGGGGGGGTGAGTTTAAGAAATTTTAGTGTCCTTTTTGCAGTAATAACACATTGATTTGGAAATTCTTGCAAAAATTCAATAATTGTCAGATTTTAATGAAATTGTCAGGGCTTATTCATAAACGAATGAAATTATTTTTTTAAATATTTGTTTTTTTAGGAAATCTTGATAAAGATATATTTTTTTACATCTGTTACCCTCACTTAATTTTATGAAATTTCAAGAAATTAAACTTCCACCCTCTTTATATTTATATTAGTTAAAAGCAGGACTCCTTTCAGAATTTAAATCAGCAATTTTTTTTTGTAAAACAGACACCATTTACTGAAAATCTGCTCTGAATCATAAAATAAAAAACGCAATAAAACTAAGATATTATTTTATTAGAAAAGCTTTTAATTGGTTTTATAAATAAGATATATTAAGGACTCTATAGCCTTAAGAATAATTTTTTGATGAATAATGAACTTTTACAAGAATTGTTTTCATTTTTTTTAAATTTTAATTAGAATAATTTATAAAGTTTAAAAATCTTTTAAAATTCTCTGTTAATTTCACCCTTTTAGATGATATATATATTAAGTAAAACTATATTTACTAATCATAAATTGAAAAGCTTAGTACAAATCAAACACCAATATTTTTAAAAGAATTTTGAATATCTTTTTTTCATGTGTATAAATGTGCAAATTTTTGTAGATACAACTGTTTATACATAACATTATCAAAAAATAAGAGCAATAGTAAATTTAAAACCAATATTTCTAAAATTCAATAAAACATTAGATTACAGAGAATATTTTCCTAAATTTTTAAGATTACTGAACACTTAAAAATTATATAAAAATGCACTTACACCATTTTCTTTAATTATGTTTTACAGATCATTTCACTGTAGGACAAAATTACATGAGTCATCATACTGTCAGCATGTCAATACAATACCTTAAATAAACAGCTACTGTCAAGTTAAAAAAATGCTTTTTTGTAATATTTTAAACTTAAATTAAATAACATTTTTTTCTAATCAGATAAATTATACTTTAAAATAGTTAATATTCCTCAAAGTTTCAAAAAAGTATATTTTATTTTTGGAAGATTTTTAATAAAGAGAATTATAGTGCTAAAAAAATGGCACTAAAATAAAATTTTTTTACAAAAAAAATAAAAAATAAAAAACTCCTTCCAGACAATTTAAATTAGTTTTGAAATAGTGCAAAGTATTTTGCTTATTAGAAATATTAAATGTAATTTAATTTGAAAGGTTATAGTATTTCTGGATAAATTTTTTAATTGATTCAGTCTTTCGTATCAAATTGGGAAATGAAAGTTATTTTGAATGGTCACACTTGTAGATCTTTTTGCATAAATACAGGTGTTCCACTGCACTCTATCTTTAGACCTAAGTTGTTCCTAATTTTCATGCAAGACCACCCTGATGTCATCAGTTCTCAACTCGGTATCTACGCTAATGACCAAATTTTTGCTCCTGTCTTAATAGTAAGTCTGATTGATTCGATAAGGTCAAACTGGCAGCTGA
Organism: Acanthosepion pharaonis; assembly: GCA_903632075.3. Classification (NCBI taxonomy): domain Eukaryota; kingdom Metazoa; phylum Mollusca; class Cephalopoda; order Sepiida; family Sepiidae; genus Acanthosepion; species Acanthosepion pharaonis. Next base: position 2,930,960 of record CAHIKZ030005169.1, on the reverse strand, counting down.
TCTCAAAAATGACCTATCTGTTGTTAACTGGGGCAAGGAATAGCTTGTTAATTTTAATGTATCCAAAATGAAACAGCTTTTAATCATCTGAATATCCTTTCTGCTTTCCATCAGTGTAGATGATGCTAACTTTCAGAAGAGGAACTCATTGCACCTCCTCAAGCTAAGTATGTCCTGTCAAGTAATGGTGTTGCAAGTAAAATAAACTTTAAAGCATTAATAAATTATATCTAAGGTTCGTTGTCGAGTTATTTGAATTATCATATGCTTGTAATTTGATTGGCCATGACATCTTATGTAAAAAAATTTTTCCCGAGTGGGGGTAATGGTTAGTTTTTAAACTCTTTATTTTACTTGCAATACAATCACTTGACAAGATACCCGAAGTGTTAAAACAAAATGGCTGTTTTTGTAGTGATGTTATAACATACATATGTTATAATTTTTAAATAAATATAATTATTTAATTAGATAAGCTTTGATTTGCTTTTATAATATATATTAAGGGCATAATAATTTATAAATTTTCAAAAGTGTTTTAAAATTTTTTCCAAATGTTGACAAAGTTAGCTTATTACGTTAAGACTATATTTACAAAGTGAAAATAGAAAAGCTTAATAGAGATCATCACACCAAAAATTTTAGAAACAATTAAAAAAATGTGTCTAAATGTTCTTTTTTTTTTTCATACATGACATTATTGTTAAAAGGTCATGTCCTTCAAGGATTGTCCTCCTTATGAAAAATTTCACTCACATAAACTATTTTTGGCAGTGGACAATTATTTCATTTCACTTCCAAGAAAAGTTGAAGAGACAACTGAAGAGAAAAACAGCACTTTTCAGGGCCACAAAATATTCTAAAAAGTCTTATAATTCTTATACATGGTAGCCATTTTTTTCATTTAATATTCTCTGAAGTATTAGATTATGTTTAAATAAAATAAGTGTACAATGAACCAAGTAATAATAAAATTTAAGTACTTTAAAAATTTAATAGATAAAATAACTTTAGCATTTCATAACCATCAGGACATAACAATTAATAATAAAGAAAATGTAAGATCTTAAAAAGTATAAATTAATAATAATTTCCATAAAATTTCAAATTATTGAGTTACCTCTAGATAACTGAGATAATAAAATATCATTATAGTGGTAACTCAATAATTTATGAAATGTTATTAATTTAAGAAATTTTTATAGTATTTTAAATTTTATTATATTTTCAGAAAGCATCTTCAAAAGTAAGGTTAAGTACCTCAAAAAATTCAATAAAATATTAGATAATTGCTTAAACTATTTTGTTAATATTTAAATATTACCTGGTAGTTATAAAAAGAAAATACACTGTTTTTACTTAGAATTCATAAGTTTATATCAATTCTGGTCCACCATATTTAACCTGTCAACACCTTCGGCTGTCAATATATCAATGGAGACATGAGAATAATAAGAATCTATGCTTAAAAAATGCTTGTATCCAACATTTTATTCTATAAGTAATATTTGTTTCAGAACAGATTAATTTAACTTTAAATCTGCTAATCTACAAATAACATTCCAGAAATATATATTTTATTTTTGCAAGATTTTTAAAACTAAGAATTAACTTTTGTCTACAAATATGTCAAAACGGCCATTTCCATTTGTTTTTCTGAAAAAATGAATCGAATAAAAATTATTATAATTTCTATTTGAAATACATCACAGTATTTTGCTTTCTGGAATTAGAAAATTTAATCCTTTAGCTTTCAATTAAAGATAGAATGAAAGCTTCAAGAAAGATTTTTCATTAATGAAAATTCATTGAAACCTTAGGTGTACCAACTTATTGGAGGTACCTATTTTAAAAAGTTCACAAAAAGAGATTTGAGAAATATTAACAGGGTAATAAGCATGAAAAGTGAATTAACAGAAAGAAAATATTTGAAGAAGCTGGTGTTGCAAATGTAAACAGAGAGATACTGAATATTAAGAAAATTAACTAAAGACATGAAAGCAAGCAAACTGACAGATTTAAGTAAACATTACAAAGAGAAATGTGGAAATTAGTTAAAAAAGTGCATGAAAACCAACTTCTTAATAGTAGTTTTTAGTGATAAATTTCAATGGATGAATCTGATGACTGGGCTAGATGTTGGGTCTTTCATGGAAATAGCCAATCAGCATAACATTACAGTGCAGAGGTGGAGTAATATTTTGGATTAGTATTGTAGACAGAAACATTATAGATCCTTTCCAAGTTGATGGAGTCAAGATAAATTATTCAAAGTTCTTGGATGTTTTTTTGAGTGGCAGAAGTGACAACCAAGATGTTTTAAGCTAAAGGAGTAATTTCATGCAAAAAAATTTGCTCCTTCACATTCTGCAAAGCTGATTGGTACCCAGATTGTTAAAAAAACGTTTCAGATTTAATAAAAACAAGACCTGTCAAAGGGTGTCTATAAACCAGCTCCTCCACTTGCTTTTCTGGTGGTGAAGCAGGTGGCGCATGTAACCCTACAGAACAAAAAACAAGATGTCAAAGGGTGGATCATCTGCTTATAGGAGCCAACAGCCTATATATATATATATATATATATATATATATATAGCATGGGTGGGAAGAAAGTTCCTATTGAAAATTTTGTTAATATCACCACATTTTCATTAAACAAAATATATTGTGATACTTAAATTGGTAGAATTTCATTGTTAATTTTTGTTTTTATTTCAGAGTAACAAGTGTGGCCTAGAATGGCTCAATGTCTGACATTTGCATGAGTGTGACCAGGTAGCATGCCGTTATGAAGTGTGGGAATACATGGTACAAGTTCAGAGTGGGTGGCGCAGTGTTCATGAACCTCATGCTTCAGAAATTGTCAGTCAACAGAAGCAGTTGTTCTTCAACATTAAGATTGAAAGAAAATGTGTAAAAGGTAGAATTTTAACACTGCATTGTAATTCTACCATTATACTGTTCAAGATAAAACAGGTTTTAGGAAAATCGACCAGTAATTAATAAAGTTATTAACAATTTTAAATAGGGAGTTTCTTTCCACCCAACCAGTATATATATATATATATATATATATATATATATATATATATATATATATATATATAAGGTAAGGATAGAGTTCCAAGCTTTGAATGGGAACCTTCCTAGAGATGGTGCCTCAATAAAAATACTCTGTGTATTTCGACTACATGAGTGTCTGGGGTGTCAGGAAGAGTATCTGGCCTTGTAAAACCTTATTTTAAATTATTATGATAGGTTTCAGTATGTTGAGATTATGGCCACACCATGTTGAAACACCAGTTCCGATACAATCACTGAAGTTAAGCAACATTGAGCCTCGTCTCTAACTAGATGGGTGACCACTTGGGATTACTAGGTGCTGTAAGCTTGAATGTGTGGGTGGTGTAATAAATAAAAGCTCAGAATTGGAAATCAGAAAGCCAAGTTCCAATTCTAGTTGTGTTCATTATATTCAATGACCTGCAAATACTCTGAGAAAAGGCATGAATCCATCTCATATCACCCCCAACTATGTGTTAATTAGTAGGATTTGTATCACTAAATCATTATTATCTCAAAAAAATAATTTCACAATCAAAAATATTTTCTGGTTTCAAATAACCTTCATGTGTTGATAAGCCATAGAAAATGAATCAACCAGCCAACAATCAGTATGTTGATATATGGAGGATCCACCTTGCTTTGTGCAAGACTAATCCTGGTCATGTCTCAATAAAAAAAAACATGATTACCATGATCTGGTGAGGGTCAAAAGCTAAAAATTACATATTGTTCATATAAATCTAAGTATAGCCTGAATGCATTGCCACTATCAGTAAAATACCAATTTTATTGTTAAAGAATCGACTTGTATAATAAAATTTTGTGTATCTTCAAATATAAACAAGAATTGTGATTGTAGACTATAATCTTCAGAAATTTAAATGCAATGTCAATCATTATCTACTGTCTTCTTGATTCCTTTTCTTTCATTATTCTCTTTCCTTAATAATGTTTCTCTTTTTTCTTATTCTTTCACACCCAATAATTCCTTGTGACTTTGTTGCCATAGTTGGGGAGAAATGATTAAAAAAGAAAAATTAGTCAATGTAATTACCAGCAAAATCTATTTTGCAAAAAGGAGATGACCTTCATAAAGTCAAATTCTATATGAGATAATGTAGGAGTCATAATTTCCAGTTATAATCATTTGCAGGACCAAGGCAGGAAATGGCAAAAATAGATGAGAAAAGACTTTATTACAGCTAATTCTTGTTTGTTTAACTAAAGAAAGTCATAACTAGTACGTTCAAAGACTATTCGGTGATATGACCTTACACTAGTAATCATTTGACTAAATTATGCTGATGAGACTGATCATGGAATACACTGAAAGAAATGTGTCAGCATTTGCTGCAGCATCCATAATCAACTTATTCTTGGCTTATTTCATGCAGTCATCGGGGTGGAGGTCAGGCAATTTAAAATAGAGGAAGCTTGTTCCTTCTTCAACCAAAATGGTGTTGAATAAGAAAACATTGTCCTTTGTCTGACCTTTCTCTCTCCAACCAAATTACCGAATAAAGAAAGAATTCTCAATTACAGGACAGTAAACTGTATTGTATTATTCTCATCTTAACCACTAGACAGAAGATAATTAGCAGTTTGCATCAAAATCTGCATGTTACATAGAATATCAAAAAATGTTTTATTACATAAAAAAAGTTCTGTTAAGAAGGCATGTGAAAGATATAAAGATTCAGTCATGAGCCTTTCATGACATAACAAATTGTAATTAATGGAGATAAATTTAGGCAGCCAAAGTTTCAATAAGGCCATATCAGAACTATGTTTGGTGTTTCTGTTCCAACAAATATATCATTGGTTATCTATACAACTTGTCAGAGGGAGCCAAGTTTTAACAGCTAAACACATGGAGATGTTAAGTCTGAAGTACATCTGAAGAAATCAGGATGTATTGTTTAAATAATGGCTCCTAGGAAATTAACTATTCTGTGGAAATTTCCTCAAGATTCGTCATTAGCACTGAGAATAGTCTTCAGTCAGTTAAGTGCCATACGTGATACACACTTGGGCGATCATGTCACTTTCAATTCATGACTGACTATGCAGAAAATTTTCTCGCAGTAGGTTGCTATTTCTTTTTGGGCTAGACTGGTTGCCAACCAAGACTATAGGACCCAGTCTGTCCTGCTATTTAGCCAATAGCTAGGGGGGGGAGATATATTCATACTTTTTCCAAGGGTATTTGCACATAAGTGAATATAACAAACTTGACTGGAATTTGAACTCTGCTCTCCGATTTCTCATTCCAAGCTGATATCCATTACACCACAATGCACATCAAGAAGAGACTTACTATTTCCATTTTCCTGGTCATAAAATGTTTTTTTCAACAGTTTCTCAGGTAACCCATTGTTATGCGTTACAGCTTTCATTTTTTTTTTTTACCTTAGGACCTGCTTACATAAGATAGTTACACATTTCTCACAGATAACAATGATCAGTCTACAAAGCAAGGGAGAAAAAAATTGAATGCTGATTTTCAAGGTATTGAAAAACTCTCAATTCATGGTATCTGCAAAATTCGATATACCTGAAATGAATTTGTCCTTGTGCCAAACTAAGCTTTACTTAGTGAATATCATTCAATTTGATCCCTTTAAACTTTCAATCTCTTTCTTCACCTATTTGGCAACAGTGCCAAACATCACGAAAATAAGTGGAATAAAAAGAATGAAGCATACAACAGAAGTTATCTGATCCTGACAGTGAGAAGCAGATCTATAACCATCAAAACTTTTTATGCGGTAAAAAAAAAAAATATGTTTGCAGGCATTTAAAAAAAAAAATGGAAAGACAAATACGAGTAATTATATTTGCCTATTTGTGTTAGAAGCATTTTGATCCGTAATGCATTTTACGTATTCACCTCCCACCTAACTTCCAGCTATACTCTCCCACACATACTCTCTCTCTCTCTCTCTCACACACACACACACACATTCTCTCTATTTTCCTAATTGCATAAACAAACATGTCTGACACTGAACAGTGAAGGTTATAATAAAATCTAAAAACCCCAACCCTCACGATTTGTTAGTTCCTCCATCTATTTATTCACTAAGGTTGGGCATGCTCAAAAGCTGCTTGATTGGAAAGAAGGAGAAGAGCAAGGACAACCCTTTCCAAAAATGTAAAAGAGAGAAGAAAAAAAATTCATAATTCTTCAAATGCAAGTGTTGCTAACACCTCTCCAAGAATGAACACAGTATAAGAAGACGGTTAAACAAGTGAACTTTGATCCTCAGGGTGTAAGCCAAGATGAGGGGAAGATGATTAGGATTTGATCTGTTGATGTTTTCTTGTGTAATACAGGTGGAGGTGCTAGAAAGTTAGAGAAATAAAGAAACGGAGAATGTACATGGTGAGAGCAAAAATAAATAGACAGGAGAGTGTTTTTGTCTAACAGGGGAAAGTCAAAAGAACTTGTAACACAGAAACAGTCTTTTAAATTAACATTAAAAATTTTTGTTTTTTTTAAATTAATTAAATCCCATATAAGACCTTTTCCTCATTTTTACTTAATATTACAGTATTCTGGATTTAGGTTACCTACAAATACAGACAGCCTACAATATTTGAGTAAGTATCTAAAACCCAGAAAATATTTTTCAACTTTTTTTTAAAGGTGAAGACTTAAAAGTCATTGAATTTGGTAGTTTTTGTAAAAATCAATGTGTTCATATTTGAACACTTCCCTCCAAGAAACAGATTAATTTCAAGAAAGGTATTCATAAAAGCAAAATACAACTAAAAGGTTTTCTGATATGAGAGCATTTCATAAATACCCTAATATATGCAAAAATGAAAAGTTCAAGCAATTTTTTAAAAATCCCAGAAGAGTACTTAATGTTTAGTTATTTATATAAGCCATGACATCATCGGTAGAATTTATTAAATCAATCTGAAGATTATTTTGCTAAAGAAATGCATTGAAAATTATTTTCTTCTTCTATGTGCCACGTCCCTTCAGGACATTGGTGATCATAGCTGACTACAATTTCCTGCCATTTGTAGCTCTTAATAAATGTTGTTATTTTGTTATTTCACCTAAACCTTGCTCCACCATCCATTTACTCAAGCCCGCTTGGTAGATTATGTGTTGTTTTCCTCTGTTTCTCCCTTGCCTTCCATCTGTCCTGTGAATATAAAATTTTCCAATCCCTCTTTCTTTATTATGTAGCTTAGAAATTTCAACTGTTTCTTCCTAATATTAAGTTTTCCATTTTTCATCATTGCTCACATGTTCAGTCTATGATTTTCCTGAAGGTGAATTTATTTACTCTAATGATTACAATTATAGTGGCATAGCAAATACTAAAAACTTATACATATGTCCACATTATTAGAGTACATTTAGAATATGAACAGTTCTGGTTACTAGGCAACCCTGTGATTTGTTGGGGAGTAGTTCAAAAGAAAAATTATGAGGAAAAAAAAATCATCATTGAAGTCACTCGCTCACAGATTACACTTCATTCTGTGCATTATATACAAAAAGGGAGATTTAAGGCCACCTAGACATTTTTTTTTTATTTACCTGATATTTAAGTAAGTAAATAAGGGATGGTACACTAAAATTAGCATTTAATAGTTATCTCTCTTGAAAAATAAGCACAGCTGCTCAAATGCTATTGGTTGATTACAATTCAACCAAATATTTTTTTCATTCTTTAAACTAATATATTTTAGATGTATTTTAATACTTAAGACTACAATGCACCATTTCAGCTAAAACATGTTGAGCAAATACACAAAAATATAAAGCAGATTGAAACAAGGATATGTTTTCACATTGCATTTATAAAATGAGAGAAATCTAAGAGGATTTATTATCAGCAGACATTATCTTAACAAACTAATATATACAGATGATACTGTATTGATAGCAGGCTCAGAAAGGGAAACTGCAAGAATTCCTTAACAAGGCAGCAAAGGAAAGTAAGAAGAAAGGCCTAACTATTAACTATAAGAACACAGAATGTTTAGTTATCAGCAAAAGAGACAGGGCAAAATGGGATTTATGAATATGAAATGTCAGAATCAAGTACATATACAAATTTGGTTATCTGGTCATGTCGTAACACATAACGGAATATATGACTCAGAAATCAAAAATCTCATTGAAATAACAGAAGACAACTTCCAAAAACCTAAAAGTATTACACGGGACAGGATATTGTGGAGAACCATGATTCCCAAAGTCCTGAAGAGCTATAGTACATAAAAGAGAAGGTTGCATACAGATATGATGCGATGAGTAACTTGTCGCCATTTTATAATTTTTAATTTCATGCATGTGTGTTATTTGTTTTTGATTTTGTCAACTGTACAGTATAGTAGGGTCAGTTGGGCACCGTCTATGAGAAAAAGAGTACTATAACGCAATTCACTCCACCAGAAATTTGGAAACGGCATGCTGTACTCTTTGGCATTCATGCAGGAAGATCTAATATGAACATTTCAGAGTGTTTGGATGTCAATCTGTGGACAGTGCATAGGATTCGGAAAGATTTGGATAAGTCTGATGGTGATTACGAAGGTACAATAACTCAGAAAAGTCACTCTTATTCTTCTGATAAGAAAAGAACTCCCAAATTTGTTGGTGAGATCCGGGCCATGACTCACAACAATCTCTCCAAGTCAATCAGGTCCATAGCCAGGAACACATGAGTGTCTGAGTTTCTTATCAGACAGATAGGGCATGAAGACATTTGGTATTTCTTATACAAGATGAGGAAGGACGTCAATGTACACTTTTATATCTACACATGTTCTATCCTGATATTGATCACTTTAACCCATAAATATAGCATATACCATAAAACTATATTTTACCATATATATATATATATATATATATATATATATATATATATCAAAGTGGAAAAAGTTTTCTTGTGCTGCGTTTCATCCTTTAGGACTTCATCAGACTAAATTTGTTACCATGAGAACAAATTTAGTCCGGTGAGGTCCTAAAGGCCGAAACTCTTCCACTTTTTTATACATTTTTCCCCAATATTGTTCTTGATATCTAAAAAAAAATATATATATATATATATATATATATATAAGGTGGACACTATGGTTAATACAGCATGTCAACAGTCTGTCATTTCATGCTTGAATGAAATCTTCCTAGACTGAAGATTGCATTCAAGTATGAAACAGACTCACTGCTCAGTAGTGACCTCAGAGTCCACTTTTAAATTTATATTTACTTATGCTCTATCTTTGATATTGAGCACTTTTTACATATAAATATAGCATACTTTTATATATATATATATATATATATATATATATATATATATATATATATATATATATATATATATATCATTTTTAATATTTGTATATATATATATATATATATATATCATTTATATATATATATATTAGCAGCTAAGGGGCTTTATTAAATGTCAAATATTTTCATTTGTGCATATTTATAGTGACACAGTAAATGATAAAAGTTTATATTCAAAGTAAACAAACTACTAATATTTTCATTGTACATTCAATGTATAAATGAATATAGCAAATATAATGTAAAAGTTACTTATCTAATACTTATTTGTTGTTTACTAGAAAACTTATGCAAAATAATATCAGAGACATATGACATGTACATTGTGGTCAATCTCTCAAGAGAATTTGTGCAAAACCAGACTTACTAAGTATTTGTCTTTGTGAAAAGGTATTCATGAGGCTATTAGGAACAACAATGGCTTGAATAACGAAGGTTTAAAAATAGACTCTGAAGTTTAACCATAGAATTTGTATTTGTTTAAGCAAATTTCAAAACTCAAATTTTATACAGATAAGGAAGTGCTGAAAAGTTCTGGAGCCAACATTAAAATCTAAGAAAAAACAAAAAAAAAAAAAAAACAAAACAAATGCTTTTTGGTCAGATTTTGTGAAGTGGATCAAGTAGAGAAATTTTCAGCATTCTCTTGTATAATTATACAAGATGCTTTTTATAATTTCATAAAAATCAAGTTTTACTAATGCATTTTTTTACAATGTCTGCATCCACTTGATTGCCAAGTTGAATGTAGTCCTGCCAACCTTTCCGCAACATTAATACATTCAAAGATGAGAAATATCTTGCTAACTAAGTGCAGTCACTGCTCCAGAACATTCGTCAAAATAGACATTTAGCCCAATGCATTTTTCTTAATATTTTGCAACTGACTTCACATAATTATGGACAATTGATTGAGATTATAAGCAATTATATTAAAGTAGCACACACAGCAAATATGATGCTGCTTCTTGTCTTGTGCTTGTGAATATTTTCTGCTGATTCATGCAAAACTTGGCCAACATGTCAAAGAAGTGCCATAACAACATTCAATGTTTATTTATGCTGCAGTTCACAATGACAAGAGGAAAAAAAAATAAAAATCAGACAAGAACAATGATAATTATGTCAATCTGAGTTTGAGAGGCAGAGAAACGAGAATGGCATGCAAAGAGCTTCAAAACCCCTTCCTCTTTCCCCCATTCCCCATTTGCTAAACCCCCCACCTCCACCCAATCACTTTAAGTCCACCCTTCAAGAGTATCACTTAATTGTGCATGATTTGTTGAGGGACAAAAAAAGGGCAGACAGAAAAGGTGTAAGGGATGCAGGCATATACAAAAAAGGAATTATGGGAGTATTGAATGTCCAGGGTGGTGGGGTTGTTTCAGTTTGAGGCCAAGTCATGTTGAAACTTTCCTTGGTGTTCAAAGAATGACATAACACATTCTGTAAGGCACATACCATAGAATCATTGGGGACTGGGGTGAAAGAGAACCCTGACAATTCAAAGGAAGGCTGAAGGGGAGAACAAGTGAGTGCATAGATAAAAAAAAAAAGAAGTTG
>CAHIKZ030005169.1:2862500-2917500 GCA_903632075.3 Acanthosepion pharaonis | reverse complement strand
CAGCTTTTCTCATTTAATTTTTTATTATTTAAAAAAAAAAATTCATAAAAGATTTTGAAAGAAATATTATATTTTGAGTACCTCTAAATTAACTCTAAAAAGATTCCCTTTTTTTCTGTAAAATTAAGTGCCTGTTTATATATATATATATATATATATATATGAGGTCTAATCAAAAATTATTGGGACTGCTGCTATAGTAACGGAGTTAAAGTATACAGAGTGAAGCTGCTTGGCACAGACTGACTTTGAAGAATGTCAATCATATATACTAAGTTATAATGTTCTAGCTTGCTTTCCTTGTTTATAGCAGTGCTTGCAAGGAAAATGTGTAGAGTGTGGTTGTTTCCCCACACCACAAAGTCTCCATCAGTGATCATGGCTTAAGCAGCAGTTTTTGGCCAAGGACAACATTCTCCAGTTCTCACAATGACCATATTCCCCAGATCAAAAAAAATCAAATGAAAAACAGAAGATTTCAAGACATCAAGGAAATCCAAGAGAATGCAATCAGGCAGATGCTCACTGTGACAAAAAAAGGGGTTCCAGGAATGGTTCTATCAATGGATAAAATGTATGGCTTCAGAAGGGTACTACTTCAATAGAGATTAAAAGACAAATTGATTTGTGTGATAGTTTTCCTTTTATAGCATCTGTCCCGATACTCTTTGATCAGCACTCATATATATGATAAAAACATATTTTTAAGGTATGCTATATTTATGGGTAAAAGAGCTCAATATAGAATGTATGTAAATATAAGAGGGGACACTGAGGTCAACACTGAGTGGCGACAGTCTGTTTCATGCTTGAACACAATCATCGAGTCTGAAGATTGTTTTCAAGCATTAAACAAACTGTTGCCACTCAGTGTTGACTTCAGTGTTCACTTTATATATGAGATAGATAGAAAGAGACATGTGCACACACAGTTTAAAATTTAGTTTCTTTATAGGTGAAGAGTGCTCAATGTTCCACATGACCTTGTGCAAAAATGCAGAAATTAAATACCAGTCATTTTTGAGTTGAAGTCAAATTAATTCATTGTGTTCACTTTTACATCAATATTCTTGGAAAAGGTCTAAATTTGTTTTCCCTCAGTTATGGGTTAAATATCAAGGTAGTGTGGGCTTCTCTAGCCTTGCTTGGCAGTCAGACTAAGAAAGGATGACACTGAATTCAAAACTCTGGTGCAGGCAGTGAGAAACCACTCCACTATTTTTCCCAAACAGCCCATAGCAACTTACTGATAATAAAAAAAAAATGAACCTGTGGTAATCCATGATTGTCTACACACCAGAGTGGCAGGGTTTAAAACAAATTAATTCATTATATGCTTTGTGTATAGGTTAATCTTTTATTTAGTGGGAAGGAACAACAAAGCACCAAATGTATCTTTCAACTTGCTATGATCAAGTAGAAATATCTTCCCTGGCAACAATACAACACTCAACAGCTGCCCTTTCATTGTTTCTGATTGGAAACAAGGAGGATGTGGATTATGATATTAACCATGATAATATCAAGAGGATTTGAATTATTAGATAATGATTTAGTTGTTCTGACTAGTTATGTTTGCTGTTCTTACCACATCCATTCCTCCAACTTTGCTCAGTTGTTTTCTTTGGTACCCCCTTTAGGGATGGTTGAACAAAACCCTCTATTTTGAAAGAAGCTGCACATATGCTAAAATCATCTAATCAGTGGACTGAGCATAGATATCAACACCGTATGTAAGCCATTAACTAGAAAAGAATAGAATTATGGTTCCAATGATTACTACTTGTGTGTTCTGTAGAACATGGTCTAATAGATAAAAGAGCCAGTGAGATCTCAGCTGGATACCTGGAAATCCAAAGTTCAATTATTGACTCAGGCAATGCAGATATATATATATATATATACAGTGAAATAGGTACTGTATTGTCTTGTGTATAAAATGGGGCCCCCCAAAAAAGTTGGGGGCATATTATACACAAGTATAAGATTGCAAATATTTTTACTTAGCTTAAAAAAAACCTCTTATTTGAAACAGCAATACTGTAAATACACCCAATTAGCACAATAGATAATAAAACACAAAGTAGGCAGGTATTGAAAACAATTGTTTACAAAAGGTATTTTATATGTTGGCAATATTTGTTCTTTAAAATTGGCATAATTGAACGTCTTTTATCTCAAAGACATGAAATTCACTAAAATTAATTAAAAAAATTCAATCAAGAGAATACATGTCATGTTTTCATAACATTAACATTATGACAAAGTACCTTTCAAAAATAAGTTTTGAAACAGAAATTAGAAGAAGAAAAATGCAATGGCTAAATATCCAGTTCCTTTATATTCTTTAACATCATGAAAAATTAAATATTTTAGTGAAATATATGTATGACATTAAGATTTTAATGGATAATATGATACAACAGTAAAAAAACTAAAAATTAATATCGGGATAGCTATATTATATGGTCATATTATACTCAAGGATATAATTTATTCCATTTTTACCTTCAAACAGGGGGTCGTATTATACTCAAGTCATATTATACACAAGAATATATGGTAGATCAACACCATTAAGAAGAATTGACAAGTTCTGGAAAAAATTCCCTTGGAAGAGACAGTGTGACAGGTATATCAATGTGAACAGTTGACCCACCTTACAGGGTTTCAGACAGCATTTAAGAAAGGTTGTCAAGTATAACAGATTCCTGAAAAAAAACATACAGAGAGTACACACAGCAAAAAAAGTGTATTATCATAAAATTACTTGTCTCAGAAATTTAGACAAAAGATTTTATTTTCCCTATAAGTTAGTAAATGCTACCAACTTCAACAGAGGTCAACCAAATATTATGATGACGAGTTTCAACTCCTGAAAGCACTGCACAGCTTTTCATTACTAATTGCTGTATGTTTCATATTTCCATTGACTGGTAGAAACTAGGAAATGTTTTGCATATATTAAGCTAAAACATTGCTCTTCCTCTCCTCCCCAATTTGTTCCCACCTCAGGGCATTGTCCGACAGATAAAAATGCTGATAAAGTTTATCTGGTTCAATCCTTTCATTAGGTAGTGCAGAAATATGCATTGGCTCAATGAAATGATAGATCAGCATCATATAGAAAAATCAATAGTTATGATTTCTGAAATACCCCATGGAAGGACACATATGAAAGGTAAAGGCTACTATTGATTGATTTGTTTTTTATGGTTTATCAACCTCTTGCAGGTTATTTAAAGCTAGAAAATATTTTTTAGATTATAATTTTTTGGAGATAATAATGATTTACTGATACAAGTCCTACTAATTTTCCTATAACTGGAGGGGGGAGGTGGATTCATACCTTTCACAAGGGTATTTGCACATAAGGGAATATAACAAACATGACTGAAATTGGAACTCTGCTCTCTGATTTCTAATTCTGAACCATTATCCATTATACCACCTGCACGTCCAAGTTTATAGCACCTGGTATTCCAAAGTGGTCACCCATCTAGATACTGACCAGGCTCAACGTTACTTAACTTCAGTGATCATACAAGAGATTCAACATGATATGGCAGTAAGCCTGTGAAGGCAAGTAACTTGAAAGGTTATGGAACAGGATAGGCACATTAGGAAGGTTGAAGGGAACAACATACAATTTTTTTTCTCTTCTTTTTTAATTTCCTTCAAGCCTATCTCAGTGAATGAATGCAAAAGTACAGAGGACATTGTACAGAGTACTTGCTCTGTCATTGTAAATGCAACAGTCACACAGTGCACAAGTCCACTCATCTGATTTGCTGCCAATTTAAATCAAGGCTGCACAACCGATATTCAAAACATATACATTCCAAATACACCTTGTATACATTTTGAAGAGTTTTGTAGTTATAACCAGAGTACAAAATGCAACATTGTTGCCCAACAGGTGAGGTTTGTTAAAAATACCTAATCAGAAGAAAGTTCTTTAAAACCAATAGTAAAACTGCCAGAAGCATTTGTCTTCCACAAGAACCAAATGCCAGGCTGATGTGGCTTGTTATTTGAAATTCATCTAAGGCTGTCCTTCTGAAATGCACGTGTGCCAAAAGTAAATTCAACAAGTGTAGTTCAGACCAAAAACTGAAGTGCAGAGCAGAAAGTTGTAAAAGAAGCAGAGAAATTCAGTCACTCAGCTGACTGGTGGTTTGTCATGTGGAAAGCAGATAAAGAGTGTCAGAGGAGAGAATGGTGAAAACAGTGCAAGAGGAAAGAGTCCCCAGCAGGGGGAGGGGAGGTGGGAAAAAAATGGAAGCAGCAGTTGAGATGCAATTTAGGCAATCAACAGAGGAAGAAACAATCTGTCAAGTAGGTAGGGAAAAATTCCTCAAGGACTTGGCAATACAAGATGCCAAAATGTTTTCTTTGATATTGAAAAAGAATAAAAAGAAATATGGATGGTTCAACTAATTGACATTGAGGTTTATTGTGCATTGGCAAGGTTACCTCTCATTTCCAATGGCAAAAGAATCAAAGCTTTATTTTTATATAATTTCTAAATGACTAAAAAAACAGCAGAATATAATATACACATAACCGTTCTGTCATAAATACTTAGTTCCTGACCACTGATAATCCCTCCCTGTTATACACACTTCAGCCCTGTCATAAATACTTAGTTCCTGACCACTGATAATCCCTCCCTGTTATACACACTTCAGCCCTGTCATAAATACTTAGTTCCTGACTGCTGACAACCCCTCCTCGATTTTCAATGCATAACATACAAAGTGAACGAACTTGTTCTAAAAAATCTTTGAAAAAAAGAAATTACGAGTTTATCAAATTTCTCTTCTAAGCAATACTGCTTCCTGGAGAGTTTCATTCACAGCTCTATGAATGACCTTCACAGTTTGTTTTGACATAATAATGTAATGACATTTTCTATTTCTTTCAAGTTAATCAGAGATGCACACAGAACTTAAATGTTAAGAGAGTTTTATTGCAATTTTATTTTATAGAAATCAAATTTAAACATTTTAAGAGATTATAACTTAGGCAAAAATACTGTTTTTTTTATTATTATTAATATTATATTCGCTATAATATAGTTATATTACCTGTTCACATAAAAATATATACGATAGATGTTTTTGCATCTTATTTCAATGGCTGATTTATTCAGAGTAATGTTTTTGGAAAGGGCATAATTTCACTTCTCCATACACTGTTCCAATGCTAGATATTCCAAAGTAACTTTTCACTGGCATGTCACAATAGTAGATGAAGAATAAAGTTGCTGAGCAAAATATTCTCTTATAACTAAATTACTACTGAAACAGTAATAATACAAAACGTATTGAGTCTGATTTATATATGTAATCATTAGAGTAAATAAAAGTTTTGACTTGTTTAATAAAATAAACTCTATGCATGATGAAATTTGCATAAATTATAGTTTTAAAGAATTGTCAAATTATAAAATGCATTGAAAACTAAAATGGTTTAATGGCACTGTTAAATACTTGAGATGTTTTGCAAAGAAAAACATGAAATAGAAAAAAAGAAAAATATTAAAAAAAAAGAAAGGAATACAAGAGTACAAGGAGCCAATAAGGTTTTTTTGATCCATTCATTTTTTTTATAGCTTATCAACCCTTTGCTGGGTATTGAAAGCCAGAAAACATTTTTAAATATTTTTAATATTTTTAAATTATAAGAATTTTTTTTTTTGAGAAAATAATGATTTAGTGATACAACTTTTACTAATTAATCAGTAAATAGGGGAGAAGAGGTGGATTCCTACCTTTTCCAAGAGTATTTGCACATAAATGAATATAATAAACCCAACTAGAATTGGAACTTGGCTCTCCAGTTAATTCCAAGCCATTATACCAGCCACACATCCAAGCTTTCAACACCCAAGCAGTCAGTCATCTAGGTAGTGAGCAGGCTTAATGTAGTTATTGGTGATCATACAGTAACCGGTGTCTCAATGTGATATGGCCTAAGCCGAGCCAATAAGGGGGATCAAATCAAGAATTACTTCCTTAAAATCTGGCAGACTTATTACAATTGCTGGATGAACTTAAATTTGTAAATTCAGGTATAATTTCTTTTTTAATCAGTTCACCCCAAGCAAGGCAATAAAGTCACTGAGATGTAAGAATATACTGAGTGTGAAAGAATATGAGATAAAGAAAAATATTAAGGAGAGAGAACAATAAAAGAACAAGAATTAAGAAGAGAGAAGATAACAAGAGATATTGCATTTAAATTTTTGAAGATCAAAGTTGATTGAAAAACAAGAGGCTAGAAGAGAGTTTCACAAGAGAGAAGTGCAAGGGAAAAAACTGTTAGCATACAACTTATGGTTATATGTAATCATTTTAACTATAAAATGATGAGACCAAGTTGCCAATCTAGTAGTGTGATTAAATTCATAAAATCAAAGTACCAAAGAGGAAGGTTCAGCAGAATAATTACCATAAAATATTTATAGAAAAGGCATAGTGAAGCTATGTTACAGCAGTGTGATAATGACTGAAGTTGAGATGCTAGGTCAGGATCAATAGCATTGCAGATTCTTCTTAGGATTTTATCACGAATCTCTAAATACATAGCAGAAGCATCAGACCAGATGTGGCATCAATATTTAATGTTTGGACAAATGATAGACTTATGAATGTAATATAGATTCTGGCAAGAAAAATTGTCTTGCACAATGAATTACACTGAACCAACTTTCCTAGCAGCAGACCTAGCAATGGATTCAATATAATTGCTCCGCTTCATGTAAGAGTCACCCTCCTGGAAAGCAGTTGATAAAAATTAGGAACAACATAGATCCAATGATAGAGAGTCAAGAGAGACCGACATTAATGCAAAAAGATCTACAAGAGTTAACATTAAAGATCACTTTCCTTTCATGATTTGATAAGAGAGACTGAATCAGATCAAAAATCTGTCCAGAAATACCATAACCTTTCAACTTGTGAAGAAAATCAACAAGCCAAATCCTGTCAAGTGCCTTTGAAATATTCAAAACAAATCATTCTAAAGCTTGATAAACTCAGCAGTAACTGTTAACACATCAGCAGTTGACCTTGAGAAGCAAAAGCCATATTGCTTGTCTGAAAGAAAAGCCTGCAAGGTGAAATGCTTAACCAATTCAGAGTTGATTAGAGCCTCTAGTAGTTTGCCATAAAGTGGTAGAAGGCTAACAGAAGGATCAGATGGTTCACCTGAGTTCTTAAAGACTGGGACTAACAGAAAAGGATTTCAAATAAACAGGAAAGCAAGAAGCAGCAACCATTCATTGTAGAGTTTAAAGAAGACAGGAAATAGTTCAGGAGTACATTTCTTAAGAACTATTGCAGGGAAATCATCAAGTCCACATGCTTTGTGGGGATATTAGTTAGATATTATAACACAAACCATGAATATAGTTATGTGTATATAATATACTAGAGACTCAGCTCTATGTAGAAAGTGAGGCAAAAATTCTCCAGATGCGTCAAGAGTAGAATTGGAAGAGAATTTACAAACAAAACATTCTGCTTCATTAGCAGAAGATAACACTTAAAATTGAGTGAAGAAGACACTATTACAGAGCTGCCACTAGTCACAAGAATCAAAATTAGTATATGCTATATGGTTCCTCATTCTTTCGGTAAACAAAGACTCATCTTTTAAGACTGGTTTACAAATATTATGAGTGGATACAAAAAGGCATTTATTATGATGGTACAACTGGAAAAAATGATTCATGCAAACCAATGTAAAAATTGTGGTTTCACCTAGTATTTCTGAGAAGGCCCCAAATCATTGATGCTGGCTTTTGCACAAGAAGAATCCTCAGTGGCACAATTCTCAATAAAAAGGTTAAAAATTTAATTCCATTTACATTTCTTTTGCTAGAATTCAACCACATATTCCGAAATCAAATCCATTTGGCAAACAACACAGAGAAATATCTTTCAAAAGCATTAATGATTTATGGAAGTGCATTAGTCGAGATACAGAAATTTATTTTCAAATTTTAACCTTTAGAACACTGCATTATTAATATTACTTACCTTTCTATGACATTCTTTTTCAAGGCTTGTCAATTGCAGTAACCTTATTGTTAATTTCACTCAAAGGTATTTCTGTTGCCATAGCAGGATATGACAACTATGAAATTGAAACAAATTCAAATTCAGGGATTAGAGACACCTTTAGTGGTAGGATAAATATTTTGTACAGCAAATGAAGTCACATACAGAGTGATAAAAGTTAAATGTTAGTCTTGTAAAAATGACTTTTTCAGATTCCAAAACAAGTTGAGCAGGTTGTATAAGCCTTCTAGTCTTCCAAACAAAATAACAGTTCATTTATTATATTTTAGCATGATTTCAATCATACAAATATTACTATAATTTCTTACATAAATTGTACGTTACCTCCAGGAAATCTTCCATTTACTTCCCGAATTCTGTGCTGCACATAAAGAATAATTTGCACTTACCTGAAAAAGACAAAGCAGAAAAGTCAGGCAAGAAATCTTTAATGAAAAGACCATTCAAATAAATAAAAATAAATAAAAGATGCCAGTTTCAAAATTCCGCAAATGTTATCCCGTAAATCTACACTCATGACATTTAAATGTAATTTTATAAAAGGAAGGCAAACAGAAGAGAACCAAGCAGACATTTCATTACATATTCAGATGAGAGCACCAAAAGGCAAAGTTTTTTTTTTTACCTCCCTTTACATCATAATTTATAGACATTTAACTTTATCAAATTAGAATATTTTAAAAGAAAGCACACACACACACACAAGTAGGGTGCTGAAAAGTCCTAAGCCTGACCCGCTTCACAAAATCTTATCAAAACTACTTGATAAGGCTGAAAATTTTGCAGCACCCCTATATATTTATTATTTTAGGATATTAAAAGAAAAACATGTTAAAAATCGCTACACAATTACAATTACATTTCAACACTACAAATGTGTCTCCTCAGGCTATGTTAAACTACTGGTGAGTCACCCAAAAATAAAAGAATTGATTAAGAATGTGATTTGGGGTAGTAGGAAGCATGACTGCTACAAAAAATTAATGAATTACAATGGGGAGTATATCAAGAGACTTTTATAAAAGAAAAATTATAAACAAATGGGCTCAAATAACATTAAAAATAAAAGCAATTAAAGAACAAATTAATACTAAATATGATTTGCATCCTAATTTGAAAATTAAATGACTAAGTAAATTGCAGAATCAACAGATTGTGGATTAATGGGGTTAAATCCTTTTAATTAAAGTATTTTGTTTAAATCCGATTAAATCAAATTTGCTTCAAAGCCCAAACATCAAATGCCTACCGGACTTGAATTAAATGTCCCCTCATGTTAAAATTAAAAACTCACTTGAAAAACAGTATTATAGTTTAAATGTATTCCTTACACCAAAACAACACATTCTTACTTACCATTCTTACTACATCCAACATAATATCTCAAAGTCTCTATGAATTCCTAACTAGTTCTGATATGTACAATTTGTCTGTGGCAGATGGGAATAAAAATAACAACATTATAGCATAGAAGAAAGTTCATCAGAACAATTACCATGAAAGTATTTATAATTGTCAAGAAGTAAATTCATTTATTTCAATATTGCTAAAAGGGATTCTTAATTAAAATATAGAAATATTTACATTAGATCAATGACTGAGTGATATTAAATTTACAAATTGTTTTCCAGAAAAGCATTAGATATAACTAGCATCTCAACTCCAGTCACTTTCTCACAGATTCACAGATATGATGTGGCTTTCCTCTGTCTTTTCTACAAATATTTTCATGGCAACTGCTCTGATTTGCTATTTTCACTGGTGCCCCAACTGCATGAATTTAAGCATGCTACTAGGTTGGCATCTTGATCCCACCTTTTCACTGTTGGAACAGTTAAATGTAACTGTCTCTTCTATTCCTATAGCTTCTCTCACACTTCCCGACAGTGGAACTCCCTTCCTCTTACTTGCTTGCTCCTCTGATAGCTATAATCTTTAAATATTCAAATGTAATGTCAATCAACATCATCTGATATCTTGATCCCTGTCCTCCTCTTTATCTTTCCCTCAAACACCCTTCTTTACTCTTACTTTCACTCTCTGTAATCCTTTTGTGTGTTAGTGACACTCCTGCCTTGCTTGAGGTGAAATACTTAAAAAAAATATATATATCATAGGGTGGGGGGGTGTAGGTATTTGAGCAGAGAACTGGTTCAAATGATTTCAGCTGTTAATAATCATATCTATGTCTACCCCTCCTAAATTTAAACTAATTTTTTTTTAAACTAAGTCATATTTTCCTATCTTTAAAAAGTGCATTCTCTTCACACCTGCAACATGAAGAAACTTACAAGAAACTAAAAATAACCTTGAAACCAGAAATTGGATTAGTCTTTGCTTCAGTGGATCAAATCTTTCACTGATGTGGAACAGGGGGTGTTTCAAACTTCTGATTAGCATGAAAATGTTACAATAAAAAACCAACAACAATCAAATTGAATATAACTAATAATATTAAATATTATATCAACCCAAAATAATTGAAAAATCCAAAGAATCTGCAATGTTATCATGCCTAGCCTGTCACCTCGGCTTCCCACCTCCATGACATAGTTTCCCTGTGCCATTTCTATGAATACTTTCATGGTAATTGTTCAGATAAGATTTCCGTTTTGGTAATTAAACTTTACAAATTTAAACACAGTACTATAATGGCAGCTAGATCTTATCATTTTACAATTGAGACGGCAAGATTTATGCTAAGAGTTTCTTATCTTGCACTTCTCGCTTGTGGAATGCTCTTCCGTCTTCTTGCTTCCAAGTAAACTTTGATCTTCCAAAATTTAAATGCAATGTCATTTGTTATTTTCTCTCTTCTTAATTCTTGTTCTTTTTATTGTTCTCTTTTCTTAATAATGTTTTTCTTATAACCTCTCACACTCAGTAACCCCTTGCATCTTAGTGGCTTAATTGCCTTGCTTGGGGTGAAGTGATAAAAAAAAAAGAAAAAGAAGAGCAATAAGACAGGCTATCAAGGTGTTGGATGCAAGTTTAAATCATCAAGAAAGTTATTTTTTTTTTATTTTTCATACTATTTTATCTAGGAATCAAAGATTATCATCATAAAATGTTCTAATAAAAAGTAATAAGAGAGAGTAAAACTAGAAATAGAATAAATTTAAAAGAACTGAATTATTTTTATTAGACTTTTTAAATTTTACATATAAATGGCAAGCTCAAAGAACATAGTTTAAAAAATTAAAAATTTCATAGAAACCAGTAGATAATCAATAAATCCAATTGGCCACAAATGTAACTTTATCACTCAGTTAATTTAGTTAGAGTCACTAAAGGATCGACAAAAGAATATTATATACACACACACACAAGAAAAAAATACATTTTTATATTTATATATATATATATATATATATATATATATATATATATATATTTGGGCAGCAAACTTTCTTTTAAACATCTTTTGTAAAATATTACAGTCAATGAAAAATTTAATTTTTTATTCAGTTTTTCCAGCCCTCTTACAATTTTTCCATTTGGTGGGAGTAAGGGAGTGAAAAAAATTGTCCATATTGTCCATTGTCCCAAGTGCTTTCAGACATTTTCAAGGCAGCTTGTTCAGGTGTTGTTAATTTCTCTTAAGGTTTTGACTGTTTAAGATGTATTTTTCATGTTGTTTTGAAAACTATCAGGAGCGTTTGTTCCAAGCCTTCATATGTTGAATGCAGCTGGAATTCATGTAAGCGTCTTTCTATTTTTTTCAAAATACTCCATTCCTATTGTTAAATAAGATGAGGTTGATAATGGGAGAGAGATGTTCAATATGCAGGACCTCTCTTATAGCAAGATGTTTCTGGTAATGTGATTTATAAAGAATTTTAGTGTTCTCAACCAGACCTCTTCTTAAGGGCTCTTGTAAATTATGAGAAGATAGATGGCTTTTTTTTTATAGCACTTTGAACTGATAAGTGACACATGAAGCATATACTCAAGGGTATATATATATATATATATATATATATATATATATATATATATATATATATATATATATATATATATGTGTGTGTGTGTGTGTGTGTGTGTGTGTGAGGATAGCCTGACGATTGTGTTTAACCATGAAATAGACTGTTACTGCTAGGTGTTGACTTCAACATCCACTTTCATATTGACATATGCTCTATCCATGATAATGAGTAATTTAACCCATAAATATAGCTTACCTTAAACTCTATTTTTATCATATATATATATATATATATATATATATATATATATATATATATGTGTGTGACAGGATGTAGAAAAGTTCTCAGGCTAATCCACTTCCCAAAATTTGACCAAATGATACATATTTTTTTGTGATGGAGGGCTTCTTTGTTGGATGGAGGACTTTTCAATATTCCTTCATACAAAGCCACACCCAATAAGAACTTGGAATATACAAACATAAAAATCAATACTTGTGCTGATATATACACATACACAAAGAAAAAATGTCAAAAGAGAAAAACAAAAAGAATTGTACCAATTATACAATATAAGCCATATATAAAGACAATATAAGCCTTATATTATCATTGACTATCTTACATTTTGCTTGGGATATTTGTTAAATTTCACATGTCCTGTTTCAATACTTTATGTAGAAAACAATCAGATAGATAGAGAAAAGAAATAGACATTAAGAAAAAGCATCTCTTTGACCCAGTTAGAACTGCCATCTGGCATGGCTGAGTTGGCAGGTTTTCAAAAATCTGTCTGCACAAGAAACATTCCTTATTAATGGTCACTGCATGGATCAGTAAAAAGAAACAAAGATGGCCAAATAACAAAACAAAAACCAAAAAAACAAAAAAAAAAAAATACGCCAAGAGCAACATTTGGTTTGGTTTGGGTGTATTGAGTAAAAAAAAAAAAAAAATGATTGATCAACATTGGGGAGATAAAAAAAATGTTTGAATTGCATGCATGCAAGACTTTCTTACTAATGGTGAAATAAGAGACATAAAGAGGTTTAGTATATATGTATGTTTCACTTGGAGATAAATACATTACAGTAGCCATGGCTTTACATATATAAAATCTGTTTAAAAAGATACAAAAGTGTATATTATATATATATATATATATATATATATATATATATATATATATATATCATGTATAATCCTACATTTCATTACAGAAAAGACTTTCTTTTTAATAGGGAAAAAGTAAAGATAAGTAAAAATCGCCAACATTTTGCCTTTGCTACCAATATTTCCTGAATATTCCATGCTAGAATAATGCAACATTTTTATTTTAACCTATATCCCAACAAATACAGTGTGTAAACAAGGGCATATACAGGATGCGATGGGTAAATTGTCGCATATTTTATATTTTTAATTTTTTTTTTGGTTGTTTTGGATTTTATCAACTGTACAGTATAGTAAGGTCAGTTGGGCACAGTCTATGAGAAGAAGACCACCATGACACAATTCACTCCACCAGAAATTTGGAAACAGTATGCTGTACTGTTTGGCATTCATGCTGGAAGCTGCAATAAAAACATTTCAGTGTTTGGGCATCAATAAGAGGACAGTGCAGAGGAGTTGGAGGAGTCTAATGGTGATTACGAAGATACAGAATTTTGGAAAACTTACTATGATTGTTCCGATAAGAACTCCCAAATATGTTGGTGAGGGCCTCAAACTCAACACAGAGGCATACATCAAGTACCTTGAGGAGGTAGTGCTGCCCTGGCTCAAGAGGGTGGTTGCTGGAAGACCCTATATCTGACAACAGGACTCTGAACAATGCTACACAAGCAGGAGAAACCAGTAATTATCTAACTCCCTAACTGCAACCCCCCTTGATTATTATGTGTGGGGCACATTTGAGCAAGAGACCAACAAAACTTCTTGTAACACCAAAGATGAACTGAAGGCAAGGATTATGGCAGCATTTACCAACTTAAACAAGGAAAGTGTCTAGAAGAACTGCAGGAGATTCTGAAGTCATTTGAAAGCTGTGCTTGAAGCCAATGGTGATGTTATTGAATAAATTTCTTTTTTAGTATTTCAAGATATTTTTTGTAATTCTAGTAAATATATCTGTTAAAATGAGATGTGAGCATTATCTTCATTTTTGAGTAATTTAGACGGCATTTTATACATTGCACCATATATGTGTGTGTGTGTTTGAGTGACATTTTCATTTAAATTTAGACAACAATTTATCCATCGCACCCTCTGTGTATGTGTGTGTTATATTGGCTCCTGAAATATCAATTTCAGTTGAGCTCTCTGGGGACGAGGTGTGGGTCGGTAAACAGTGACTATTATAGCTATATAGCGAGACTCTTCGCAAATGCAAATTGAGTCACTGTCGGTCACTGGGCGTGTTTCTAAAAATAAATACGCTAAAAAATCCACTTTCATCCCTACCGTACGCCGACAGCTTAATGGTTAGAATCTCCGACTGACACCAATTCAGTCGGGTTTCGATCCTAGCTAGAGGCAACCGGATGTCTAGCCACACTGATGAGCTGTGAAACAGTCTGTCTGTGGATGACGTTATATATATATATATATATATATGTCTGTAAACAGTGAAATTAAAATCTACCAGTATATTATATATATATATATATATATATATTTCAATTTTGAAAGAAATAATGGAATGACAGCACGTCATTTTTTTTCTGTATTATTCAGACCAATGAGACAAAAATAAATATACTCTTTAATAAATAAACAGAGCCAAGCTTACAGTACCTGGTATTCCCAAGCAGTCACCCATTTAAGTACAGACCAGGCTCAGATGTTGCTTAACTTTTGTGATCAAACAAGAACTGGTATTCCAAAATGATATGGTTGTAAGTGCCATACATCTGTACAGTTTATTTATATACTATAATTTTTTTTCCCTAACTTATAGAAAATATAGTGTATTTGTGTGCATATATATATATATATATATATATATATATATATATAAGTGCGCAGAAAATAAAAAAGAACATGTTGGATGCATAATCTGGAGTTCCTTAGTATTTTTGTTTTTATTTTTAAGAAGACAGTGCTCCATACAGAAGTAGAGCTTATATTATAATATTTTTTTGTTTAAAAATATGATTCCTTCGCTACATAAGAGTTCTCATGTTTCAAAAACGAGAGCCGAAACCATCCAAATAATTATTAAAATTAAGTTGAATTGAGGTGTTTAGTCCCGTTTCATCTTCAAACGAAATTTTAGGAATAAGCTATCTCTTGGTTTACGTGTGTTTTTAGGCATATTGTAAATTACTGGTGAGTCAATGATTTATTTAGATTTACGTTCATTCACCAGTAATTTACAATCGCCTGATGAGATGCATTGATATGCATCAAATCATGACTGCAATTGTGTTGTGATTTTGACATGTTTTTGATGTAATATCCTAAAATAAATAGATATATATATATTTCACCATGTTTTGGTCATTGTATGCTCCAAACTTCTTCAGGTGATATATGAATGAATTTTTGAACAAAACCCATTATTTCATTTACTGGGGTAGATTGTTCTAGTTCCAGGTGCCATGCCTTTTCTGGATATCTCAGTTTGAATTATTTTCCCTTCAGTAACTCAATTCTTTCAAGTTTTTTTTTTTTTTTTTGTTTTTGTTTACCTCTGATGTAGTCATATATTGAACAACACTTTAGGTCAAGTCACTGGATTATTTTAACGAATGCTTTTATCCACTAGGCCATGTGTCCTTGAGGATATATATTGAAATTTCTAAAGAAAGGTTATTTAAAATAAAGGAACAATAGCAATATTTTGCTTTCTTGAAATTCTGTGAGAAACTGTTTACATTATACCATCTATTCTGGGAGACAATTGTAGATTTTAATGCATCATTTGGCCCTGTCTTCAGCATTCCTCAGTTAGAATCTGCTTAGAGGCAACATCAAGTTGAAGAAAATCAAAGAATGCTTCAACCAAAATGCGTTAATAAAGAAAACTAAAAGTTAGACCAGTCTGTGAAATAACACGAATGAACACGCATTCAAAAAGAAAAAAAAAATGTTCCCAAAAATATCCACACACAGATATCCAAGTTAAGAATAATGATATATTGATATGCGGACAGAGTTTAACAACACTTCTCTACAGCAGTAATACGTAGGTAGGCACACAAGTGTACACATGTCAGTTCATTCTTTTTTAACTTTCATTTCATTTCTAATCTGATCTTAGTCTTATAACACAAGAGCAAGTTCTTTGAAAGCATCAAGTCTACAGCTTCCTACCTCTTCAACTGCCACACAGCCACATACTAAGAACGTCTGTCAATGGATTTGCAGCTTACAAGAAAAATATTGATTATTTTTTTTTTTTTTTTTACAATTCACTACAGAATCATATGGAAGCATTTGAGCACTTACACCAGAGGACATTTGGTTTTCTCTCCACTCTCCCACCAGTAAATGTAGAGTAGCTAAGATTTACCAACACAATGGATGAAGAAGAAACAAACAGTACTGTACAAGTCACCACAAATGTATCTCCACTCTCTTCCAGTACCAAACCCCAATCCTCCCACTGTCAGTGCTCTTTTTCCAACCACCACTGCCCTCATCGAAAAATTGTACCCTCTACTCTCACCATACTTCTTCACTGCTCTCATCCATTCTTGCCCCATCGCAACAGATGCTTCACTGATAGGTTTTATTTTGTGGTTAGAATAGCAGACTGTTGACCAAGTGGTCAGGGCCAGGGTTCTGCTACAAATGGTTAGGTTAATCATTAGATGCACATGAAAGCTATTGCTTCTTTTATGTGATGTGTCCCTTCAGGACGTAGGCGATCATGGCCCTCCACACTGTCCTTTGTTTTTCTTAATAAGTTTTGTCTTTTTGTTATTTCTTCCAAACTCTGTTCTATCATCCATTTACTCAAGCTCATGAAATATGTCATGTGCTGCTTTCCTCTACCCTTCATTCTGTCCTTTGAGTATCAGATTCAGATTTTCTAAGCCGAACCGCAAATCCAAAGAATTAAAATAATACACGGAAAGGTTTGTGATTATGCAAGCAAAGTGTCAGATTAAATACCTTTATGTATAGATTGTTAGGGAGTATAATATGCAGTTAAAAAAAACAGAGAAATTTCAGTGAAAAAAGCTTTATTTTCATGTATATAATGCACCTGATTTTAGGGCAGAGAAAATGACCAAAACTTGTGAAAAAGAAAGAGAAAATGATTGTTTGTTTAGTAGTATATCAACTCCTTATGAATATTTAATACTGAAATTTAATTTTCTTGAAAGCATTAGTAATTTTTTTTTTTTTTACAAAAATGTATTGCTGGCAATTTTTTTAATATGAAAATATATTGATGGTATTTTTACTATAAAAATGTATTTTTATACTTTCATAGTGTTCTGAACTCAGTTTGAAGGTTAACTATTTGACCATAGCTGGGACACTAACAGGTTCTACCACTCCAAATCAAGGTGGACCTGGGAACAACAGAACTTAAGAAATGGTTCCACGTCCCAATCAGAGGCATTAGGGCTGGAAGCCGTTTATTGTCATAGCAAGGATGGAAGAGAAAATAAAGAAAAAAATTTAAAAAACAGGACATTTTGTTTAGGCATCATTTTGTATTTTCTTTTAATCATAAATTTAATAATATTTTTACTCTTGAATGATTTCTAAACTCACATAGGTGTCTAAACACAATGAAATCCGGAAAAGGTACAGAACTATACAAGACTTAGAGAAACATTATGAAAAATTAATTTTTTTTTGTTGCAATAGGCCATTAGATATTATCTCTCCAGTAAACAAATAAATCCAATTTGACCTGATTTTGTTGGTTTTGAGTCTTGGAAAAAAAAAGAGATTGAGTTATAAACTAAATTATAACACATAGCAGACTTTTGGACACAATTTTGGGTGAAACAAACCTGCATCTTATACACACAGGATTATGGTAGTTTTATAGTGAAATTTCCAAACCACACACACATATATCAGAGGACAATCACTTTTATAATTAAACCTGTATAATAATTTGCCTTATGTTAATAGTATTTTGATTGTTATGTGCTGATTGATTGATATGTGCACAAATTGTACTAAATTTTAACAAGTGACAAATCAACCTAAAAGAGAGTGCAGCCAGTGTAAGAATTTAATGCTATTTGTTGATTAACTAGTATTGGAGATACAATCTCCCAAAGTATATGAGAATTCATAAATAACATTATTTTTACACTTGTCAAAATTTAGAGTAATTCATGTACATATGAATCAGTTCCATCTCAAACAACCAAAACACTATTAACATAAGATAAAATTGATTTGATCTTCAATTTATTGTGAGTGTACTTTTGCACATTCATTGTGAAGAATGACATTTTAAGTTGACAAAAGTTGGAGAGTTCAGCCATATTTTTCCTCTTTGCTCATTAAATGTTTTCCCTTTGTTTTCTAAGAGCCAGTAATATATTCCATGAACTACTCACAAAGATCTTATACAAATGGAACTTTTTTCCATTTTTTTTTTTTAAATTATTTCACCAATAAGGCAGAAATGTCACTAGTATGCAAGTGGTTACAGGAAGTAAAGGTATAAGAAAAGACTGAGTATAGGGAGGATTGAGAAAAGGACAAAAGATGAATGGGATTCAAGGAGATAGAAGATGGGGATTGACACTGCATTTAAATTTTTTAACATTTTAGTTATCAGGAAGCAAGTAAAAAGAAGGGAGTTCCACAGGTAGGAAGTGCAAGAAAAGAAACTGTTGGAGTAGAAGTGGCAGATGCTAACATGTATTTTTTTTTTTTTTTGTTATCCAGAAACCCAAATTCTTTCAACAAGAAATGAGTTAGTTTCATATTGGGATTGTGTCATTGCTAGTAATATGATTAGATTTCTGACAAATATATTTAACTTTTTTTTTCTTTTACAGATGAACAAGTTTTGATTCCTAAAATGAAACACTGCTTTATAAATATATACTTTCCTTACACATAAACACAGAAATTTCATCAGAATTCAATTTCTTTTGGACCAATATTTTTAGAGCTAAGTTTGTCAAGAAAGAATTCTTTATTCTGCATTTTGGAACAATTTGATTATTCTAACCTTCTTTCTAGTATTTTTTTTTTTTTTGAAGGTCACAAAAACATGAGCACCTACTGTTTAAAAGTTTTATAAATTTCTTTGTAGTGTGTGCATAGATTTTATTTTTGTATACTAATAAAAGAATGGATAAGTAATATTTTGATGTAATATATTATTATAATACATTACATTTTGCATGCATCTTTTGACATTGAAAACAAAAAAAAAATTAAACATGAAATAAAAACAAAGATTAAAAATTAATATATCAACAATTTGACATACTTAACTTTTATTACTCCTTGCGAAGTTCTGAGGTGCAATAAGAAGCAAAATAGCTAGGAAGGCTTTCATTTTGTCAAAAAAGTGAAATGCTTCCTTATGTCTACATATGAGAAGACACCAGCATTTGTTTGGTCTTTCTTTCACCTGACTAGCATATTTATTTGTCTTGATAAATTGATGAAATTTATGAATAGATGAAATAATTCGCTTTCAGAAAGGTACCAGGTACATCTATGTGGTCAGTAGTTTCCATAAAATTAGTCAACTATAGATGATAGTAACTGCTTGGTATCTAGTGGTCACCATTACTTTCCTCCACATCACTAATATGGTTATCATTTTTGACCACTTCACCGTCAACATCTACTTGAGTAAAGTCTTCAAAATCATTGGAGTCCAAATTAAAGAAAAGTTCCTGACTAAAGACTTCATTGGCTGTTGATGTGGCCATTTTTGTTTACAAAAATTCACAAAAAAAATTAACGTGGGTTTACACCTCATATAAGGTCTAGAGAAATTCAAAATGGCATCAGAAAATGGAAGTTTAGCCTTGTTCTAAAGCAGTAATAGGTGATTTCCAGCTTAAAATAATACAAATAACAATTGATAAGTGTTTATTTATAACAACTGTATCAAGGCGACAGAATGCATCTACAGCTGCAAAGGGAGAGAATTCTATGGTGACAATTTTTGCCTCCAGCATGGTAAAGGCTAAGAGAGATCAAATCTGGTTTATCAAAGTAACATTGAAAATAAGTGACAAAGTACAGGAACAAATTTACATAACCTGACTTATAATCAATGCTTATCTTTGAAAACTTGTATTTGTATTGTATTTTAGAAGAGTTTATTTGTAATTTTTCAGACTTTAACCACAAAGCAAAACAAAAAAAATTGTAAAATGACATTTAACAAAATCTTTATTCAGAATATCTTCAAGAGACAGAAATACAAATCAGACGTGACATGATGAGAATTTGAACAATTTATAAATGCAAAGTTTTGGGGGCATACTTAAAAAAAAAAAAAATCATACCGAAATAGAATTTCTTATCTCATTCAAAATCATTTATAATTTTAGAATCTCCTTTATTCATGAAAAGGTTTGCAGAAATGAAGCAATTCATCTTTGAATCATTCTAGAATAGCCAACATGAAAATGATATTGTCACATTAGATTAAATATTTTAGCAATACTCAATTTCCTTCTATCAATTATTTTTTATTGGAAACAAAAACTATTTAATCACTGAAGGAAAAAAATACAATGATTTTTGCCTAATGGTAAATATTTGGTCTTTGAAATATTTCTCCCCACCCTAACAAAATGTTAATGCACAATTTGAAAATATAAATTGGCTTGCAAAAACTCTTCCTAATCCATGCAAATCTGAGTGATAAAAATGACATCTTCAGCATAAACAAAAAATATATTAACATATATAACGTATATCATGTATAAGTCACCTCCATGTATAGTGCAACTTCATCTATAACCTCTCCAGAAACAATTTAGCTGAGTATAGTGTAACTGTTCCCTGAAAATGCATGATTTTTAACCTCTTCAAAAAAGTTGTGTATAAACTCACACTATATGGTAAATATATTAAAAATGGAATAAAGAAAGAAAAATTCTTAAATAGTTTTACAAAAGTTTTACAATAATCTTTACAAAATCAAAAAATACTTTTATATAAATGGGTAAAATCAATAAGTTTCATTTGTTTTACACATTTTTCTGTATAATCTCCTTCATTGTCGATGCACTCAATTCAGTGGTAAATATTAATCACATATTTAGTATGATACAATGGGGTGCTGAAAAGTTTGCAGCACAACTCATTTCCTGAAATCCTGAATATGAAGTTAAACTAGTTCTGGCAGCAAGGCCTCTGATTGGAAGATTGGAGGATTTGAGGAGCGTGGAACCACCTCTTAACTGCTCTTGTTCTCAGATCCACCTTGATGCGAGATGGTAGCACCTGTTAGCGTCTCAGCTATGGGCAAATAATGAACCACCAAACAAAAATCAACAGTATATTTTTATAATAAAATGACCAACAATACATTTGTATAGCAAAATGATAATCAGTGCAACACTATAAAAATACATTTTTATAGTAAAATTACCAACAATACATTTTATGATCTACAAATTATATAACTAAAAAAAAAGAAAGTTTTATTTGTTAAAAGTAAGTAGAAAGATCAGTATAGTAGAACCTTTCTGGAAAGTGTCAGTGTGTTTTTATTTAATATAGATCTTTGAGGATCAAATTCATTGCTGTCAGGAATAGTCTTCAAAAAGAATGCATCAACCATTGCTCTACAGCAAGTTCTCTTATATATATGTAGATTGTAAATACCTGTCAAAATAGCCAAGATAGTCAGACTTTGAGATTGGTAGGGAACTTCCAAAAGCTAAGCAAAGTATTAAGAAACAGGAAAATTTCATCATAAACAAAGAAAAGAGTATTGAACCATTACATAATATCAGTCCTCCTATATGGCAGTGAATGCTGGACAATCTCCTCACAGATGAAGAAGAGATTTAAAGCAACAGAAATGTGCTGCTATAGAAGGATGCTGAGAATACAAAGAAAAGAGAGCTTAACTGCTATGTTATATCAATCCTCCTATATGGCAGTGAATGCTGGACAATTTACCCTGAAAGCATAAAATTATGTTCAAAATATTTAGATTTCAGCATTAAATAATCCTCTAGAGGTTGATATGCCACTAAACAAAATTAACCAATGAAACAACATCTCGCTTTCCATTATCTGATCAAACATCACTTTTTTTCTCCTTTTTGTATGATCTGAGAACTTCTCAGCACCCCTTCATACAGCAAAAATTTAAAATCAAAATTCAGCTTATAACTACATATCAGGCAACAGACATGTTGATCCAATTCTGTACTAAGAAATCGTGATTGCATACAAGAAACAATACTTATGTTAAATTCATTATCTTAAACAGTTTATTGACTTCGTCTAAAGTGAACTCAGACAAGTGAAGAGAGAAATCCTTTTAGCCAAGATTTGAAAAAAGAAACTGCAAGAGATTTCTTTTAAAAGAAAGAAGAAAAAAACACAGAGTAAAACATGAGAGAGAAACAAGCAGGAAATGAACAAATGATGGAAAAGAGGAAATCAGAATTGGAATCATTTGTGAGAAAAGCAAGGGACACATCATAAATCAATTGAAACCCAAGCTGAGATCATTGAGCAGAGTTGATCAGTAGAGTATGGACATTAGCTCTACAAGGAAAGGAACTAACAGAATGAGGAGGGAACTGGCAAAAAAAGACTAGAGCCATGACAGACATCTGTCTTTGATCATCGAACATACTGGACCATACAATAACAGAATGAAGACGGGGGGGAGGGGACATTACAAGGGGATGAGGAGGGGAATAAGAATAGGTGCAACTGATGGCACAAATAAATCAGTAAGAAATTATAAGCAAAAAAAAAAAAAAAAAAAAAGGGAGCAAGAGCCAAAGTAGAAATGATGTTCAAATGCTAGTGAGAATAAATAAACAGAGATGGCCTTTAAAAGGCCCACAATGATCCAAAATAGCTTGTAAGCAATATGAGGCAACAAAAGGACTGAGTGTATCAACCTATCAATAACTAATCATTCAAAGTACAAATATTATTTCACAAAATCCTGTAATGCAACCACCAGCAATTCTATTCTATAATATTCAACATTTATATGTTTATCAGTCATACAGCCTGATCTCCTCTACTTATTAATTATATATACCGTTATTATGGTAACACAAGATATTACTCGATATCAACAAGTAAATACGCTTTGTATTACTGTAAAGGACTATAACATTATAATTAAGGGAGATCAGGCTTATTTTTTATTTTTGTTTTGTGTCAGCTTTCTGTAGTTATTATTAACTGATGATTTTAAAAGAATGCTTTTTTATATGTGACAATCAAGTCAATTTGACAGATAAAATTCGAAAATGAATCATACAGAAAGTATAACTGTAAAAATTACTTAACTATTGTTATTTGTTGATGACATGAGTAAGCTAGTGATGATGAAAATAATAATAATATGTGATCAGAGATGACAAAAAAGAATATGCCTTCTTATTTACATGGCAGTCCTTGCAGACGGTAATCTTTGAAGATCTTCAAAAATGTATCAAAATACAAGGACCTTGAAATCGAAATCTTAACAGTGTGGCACATGAGGACATCAACAATTCCAGTTGTATCTGAAGCCCTCGGATTGATTGTAAAAGGTTCCAATAGACTCATTGAAGAGATTTATTGTAGCCCAAGCCTTAAAGAAATACAAAATGTACTCACAAGTACAGCTCACATTTTACAAAGGGCTTTATTTATGTAAAATGTGTGGGATCTTATGTTTTTCTGTTTTTCTTCAAAAAATGGTCAGTGTAAAATAATGCCATGATGTCATTTCTGACCTTAGGTCTCTGGTTGGGACCCAGAAAGAAATGAGTATACACCAGAAATTGGAGGAGGAACAATAATAATATTTTATTATTATTATTATTATCATTACTATTATTATAATAATAATAAATACCATATGTACTCGCAGATAGGTCGCAGTTTGGAGTTGTCAAAGTGGGTATTTGCAGTTGACTTGTAGATAGGTCACACTATAATCTGAGGAGTTCCATGTCACTTTTTTAAAGTATATACAACTAATAGTTGTTAAATATTTTCAAATATTCACCTTTATTTCCAAACTTTGCTTACATATATTAAAAAAATGAGAAAGTTATTAAACTTCATCAGGACTGAAAGACCAAATTCTTTTTCATCATCACTGTCAAACATTCTTTTCATTTGTTCATCAGTTACTGTGTAGTCATCAATGGCTGTGTCATATACTGGTAATCACCTCAGTCCTAAAATCACTTGAAAATAATAGTCTTTTGTCATAAAGCAAATAATAAATAGTAAATATGAGCAGAACAGATCGAGCGCTTTTATTCGATGTATGATGTGGCACTGTTAGAAGAGGAGATTACATAAAATCAAAATATCAGGAAAAATTCATTTTCTCCCTTACTCACCTCAAGTATTCACCTGAACTACTGATATGTGATAGTTTACTTCAGATTCTCAATGATGTTGAGTAGATAGGTCGCACCCGATTTTTATTGAAATTTTGGTGAAATGACATATATATACAGTCATAACTGTGTTCTTCTGCTTGTGCGACATGGTGCAGAGTCCTGTTGCCAGATATAGGGTTTTCCAGCAGCTACTCTCTTGACACAGGGTAGCACTACCTCCTCAAGGTACTTGATACTGACCTCCGTGTTGAATCTGAGACCGTAACCAACAAATTCTGGAGTTCTCTTATCAGAATGACCAGAGTGAGTTTTCTGAGCTGCCGTACCTTCGTAATCATCCATTATACTCATCCATCTCTTTACAAATTCTCTGCACTGTCCTCAGATTGACACCCAAACACTCTGAAATGTTCGTATTGGAGCTTCTGACATGAATGCCAAGCAGTACAGCATGTCATTTTTGAATTTCTGGTGGACTGAATTGCGTCAGATGCTCTTTTTCTCACAAACAGTGCCCTACAATAATGTGCAGTTGACAAAATCAAAAACAAACAATGCACATATGTAAAATTAAAAATATCAAATAGCGACAATTTACCTACTGCACCCTGTACATGTCATTAGGAGAAATATTGTAAATTGTTTTTTCAATCACATTTCATGAAATAAGAGTGTGATAGCCTCCACTTTATGAAGGGCTTACAGCTATCTCATATTGAAAAACTGGTTCTTGTACGATCACCGAAGTTGAAGTCAAGCCTGGTCAGTACCTAGATGCATGACCACTTGGGAATACCAGGTGCTGTAAGCATGGATATGCAGGCAGCATAATGAATAATGGCATCAGAGAGCAGAGTTCTAATTCACATTTGTTATATTCACTTACCTTTGGAAAGATATGAATCCACCTCTTCTCCCTCCAGCTATTGGTTAATAAGTAGGATGTGTATCAGTAAATCATTATTATATCCAAAAAATTCTTACAATCTAAAATATTTTTTCTTTTTTCAAAAGGTGGTTAAACCATAAAAAATCAATCCACTTTAGGAAAAACAAAATGCTACCTCCATAAACATTTACTAAGATAATCTTAGCTATGCACAAGGCAATATTGAAAAGTGGAATAACCTTGGAAATACCTTGAAAATAAGCTTTTAAAATCCTACTTTACCTAGCCTTGAATACAAATCACCATAATTAAAAGGAATATGCAACTACCCTAGCCACAAAACACCTAATGTGTCATAACTTTTCAAAACAGTGGATATGAAAATATTCTGTGACAAATGTGTGTGTGTGTGTGCGCACAGATATTTTTTCTGTTTATTTTACATACAAAATTCATAATTTTTTTCCTTATATTTATATAGGTACCTTCACTAATTTGGTACATGTAAGGTTTAAAATGAATTTTTAAAAATGAAAAAGCTTTCTTGAAGCTTAAGGATTTAAAATTTAAAATTTACTGTTTCCAGTAAGCAAAATACTCTGTGGTATATTTCAAACAAAAATTATATTGATTGGAATTGATATTTTTTTTTCATTAAAATCAATCGTAACGGCCATTTTTGACACCTTACAAAAGTTAATTCTTGATTTTAAAAATCTTGCAAAAATAAAGTACATAATTCTGAAACGTTATTTGAGGACAGTTAAAATTTAAATTAATCTGATTTAAAACAAACATTACTTACTTATAACATAAAATGTTATATACAAACATTTCTTAACTATGAGGTCTTGTTTTTCTGACATGTTAATCGATTTATGTACATCCAACTAACAGCCAAACATGATATTAGTTAAGTATGTTGAAACAGATAATAAAGATTTTTTTTCACCATAAGGGGGGGGGACAACCCTTAAAACACATGACATTTAAATGTGAGATTTATTGGTTTGTACATCCATACTTCAGAAATTCTGCATGTAATCACATATACAAAAACAAATCAAAATACTTTTAAAAAAATTCAGGGTTGTCAGATTGTAATAATCTTTACAATATATGATTAGTAAATATAGTTTTAGTTAATAACAATATTTCTTAAGAACTATCTAATTAAAATTATATTTTAAAAAGTTTTAAAAAACTATATAAATTATTCAGTTTAAAATTGTAAAATGGAAACAAATCTTGTAAAAGTCCATTTTTTGTTCAAAATTTTTTTTTTTCAGGCAATATTGTCTTTAATATATATTATTCATAAAAGCAATTAAAAGCTTCTCTAA
This sequence comes from Acanthosepion pharaonis, assembly GCA_903632075.3. Classification (NCBI taxonomy): domain Eukaryota; kingdom Metazoa; phylum Mollusca; class Cephalopoda; order Sepiida; family Sepiidae; genus Acanthosepion; species Acanthosepion pharaonis. The sequence goes on along the minus strand of CAHIKZ030005169.1, from coordinate 2,890,743 downwards.
TTAAATAATGTTTTAGTTTTATTGTTTTTTTTTATTTTTTGATTCAGAACATATTTTTGGTAAGACTGGGTCCAATTTTGCAAAAGAAAAATTCAGTGATCTAAGAATTCTGCTTTTACCTAATATAGTCACTAAAAATTATCACACTGAATTTCTCGAATTTTCATAAAATTAAGTAAGGGGTTGAAACACATGTAAAAAAAAAAAAAAATACTTTTACCAAAATTTTCTAATAAAGAAATTTCAAAAATAATTTCATTCATTTGTGAATAAGTTTTGAAAATTTAATTAAAATTCGACAATTATTTGATTTTTGCAAGAATTTCCAATATGCTTGTCACTGCAAAAATGAGGCCAAAATTTGCTATGTTAAGTTAGTACATCTGCTTATACAAGAAAAACAAGTTTTTTAATCAAAATTTTGAATGTTGTAAAAAGGAGTAAAACTTTCATTAAATAATCAAAAAATACTTTGATCCTTCCTTTTAATAACATAACAATTTTGATGCTAAATCTGTGTTTTCATTACATTTGGAGTATGTTTTCATCACTCAATGCTGATTATTTAGTGATTTCATGAAGGTATCTATATTTATATTTGTGTTTATTTTAAATACAAAAATACCTTTTTTTTTTTTTGGCAACAACCTCCATATAAAATATGGACTGCTCCACCATTGCAATAACCTGATATATTTAACATAATTTAGATTATGTAACAGTCAGTACCTGAAGATTGCATTGTGCATGAAACTCTGAGGTGAGGAAAAAAAAATGTAATTTATTAATATATAATTTATAGCTCTGTTATATTACATCAAGCACTATTTTATTAATAGTTTTTTTTTAATTTATTTTTTACCAGCACTCAATGTGTGATATATATATATATATATATATATATATATATATATATGCTCACACAAGAACAGGGAAGGTTGATTAAAAAGCAATTTTGAAAATTTGAATTTTTTAAATTCTTTAACCCATATGACCAACTTTGAGTAATTGAGAAAAGAAATAGGGTACTGTCAAGCTATCTGAAAGCCCCACTGAAAGAATTATGTGGAAGAAGAACCAAAGCAACACCATACTGGATCAGTCAAGGCCTGGATCAACACTGGCTATGCATCCTATTGACTCAATCCAAGATGGGCGTGACAAGTGGGTGACTAGAGCAGCAAACACCATAAAGCTACCAACGCAGAGTACAACCATTAGAACATGGAATTTTTACGCCCTCTATGCTTTTAGAGAGAGAGTGGATGAACTACCGAGAATCCCTGCCAAAAGGACCAAAAGCTGCAGGAGGTTGTCTGTTTCTTCCCCCCCCCCTCACATCACCCACCAACAATTGAAGAAGTTGAGGGACTTGATGATCCTTATTCATTTGCCAACAAGAAAGATTATCTGAAAACTAAATGAAAATCACTTCATAGATACAAAATGCAGAGCAGGTAACCAGATAAGTCACCCACTCCCATATATTTCCGACTATTGTCTGAATGTATGAACTATCTTTCACTTAAAATAAAAATGGATCCCTTTTTCCTTGACCTATTGTCCAGCCTTCCACAAAATGTCATTGAGAATCTCTAGAGATATTGTGTACACAAAAAAACATAGATGAACACAATCTCTATTCAATTTCAATGGTAGAGGTAAACATAATCACATCATAATTAACTCTAAAAAAATAAAAAGAAGGCTAATAAATCTCACAACTACATCATCATTATCATACAACATTTCAAATATGGCTACATCCTTTATGTAAACATGATGAGTGATATTACTATGAAATTTATTCCGTCATGTCTGGCATTATTATCATTATTTCAATTCAGCTACTGTAATGGAACTTCAGATGATTTGGCTGAAAATATTCTGCAGTCACTGAACCTCAGCAGAAGGCAAAAAGAAGACATAATAGAAGAAAAGGAAAAGAAAAAGAAAAGAATTCTTAAATCTATTGGAATATCATGAAATGAAGAAAGCATTTCGGCTGTAGTTGGAAGAGGATGAGTTACAGGCACTAATGAGAAATGGATGAGTATGAAAGAAAAAGAAATGACATTAAGGCTGAGAAGAAGACAGAGAGAGGCAAAAAAAAAAAAAAGAAAGAAAAATCAACAAGTATAAAAGCTTGTAGAGAGGAGGATAAAATTTGAAGAAAGAAGTCTAAAAAGAAGTTAAATAGTTAGGGGAAATAGTATTTATACTATTTACATTGTTCAGACTGTTGTCCTCATCTTTACTGCCATATTCAAAAAATTTTGGCCATTGTATGCTCCAGCCGTCTTCAGGTGATATTTGTTTGAATTTCAAAATGAACCATTTATTCAGTCCATAGGAGTAGATTGTTCTAACTCCATGTTCCATGCCTTTGGATATCTCTAGTTTTAGTTAATTCCGCTTAGTAACTCAACTCTCCAGGTTTTTGTTCCTTCTGCTTTGGTTCAAGTCACTTTTTAGATCAATCAAACAACACTTTTATCCACTGGGCCAAGTGTAAATAGTTGCAATACCTCATCTCAGAAATATAAAGATCTAAGAAGAGAGCCAAAAGTGGCTGATGGTGGGGAGCATAACATGTTAGGGAGTGACTGGGGGTTCAAATGGCATAAATGAGGGGAGCCAAAAGAAGCCAGTGAGGGCAGGGATTGCATAATAGGGGAAGCCAAAAGAGGCTAGGGAAGGGAAAGGCATAACAAAGGGGAGCCAAAAGAAGCCAAAGTGGAGGGAATGGCATTACAAAGGGGAGCCAGATGAAGCCAAAGGGGAGGGAATGGCATTACAAAGGGGAGCCAGATGAAGCCAAAGGGGAGGGAATGGCATTACAAAGAGGAGCCAGATGAAGCCAAAGAGGAAGGAATAGCATCACAGAGTGGAACAAAGAGGCCATGGAGGAGGAATGGTATAACAGAAGGGAGTCAAAAGATGCCAGGGAGCAAACAACAAAATAGAAGGGAGTCAAATGATGTTAGTGTCAAGTGGTGAAACAGAGGGTGAGCAAAAAGAGATTAATAGGCAAATGCGAAAAAGAGCAGTAAAACAGAGAGATGTAAATTGCAGAGCCAAAACTGGACCAAAAGGGAGAAAACAAAAAGTGTAAGAAAGAAGTATAATCATGCACCAAACAATAAAGAGCTCATAAAAAAGGGTGAAAAGCAAGAGAGAGTAGAAAGATTCAAAAAGACAACAGCAGAGATCCAGAATGTGCACTGTTTGGTTTGCCTTTACACCGGATCCATACTCTGAGAATTGATTTCAGAGCAGACAATAAGGGAATGCACACTCAGAAAAATAGGTTAGCCAGAATTGTTCCAATGAAATAAGACTTTACCTCACAATGAACTATTGATTCTATACTATAGGTAAGCTTTTTATTTTTCTTCAATCTTTCTTTTTTTTTTTTCTTTTAATATTTGGTTAAATTACTTGCTTGTTTGAGAGTTAGTGTCTTTCATTCTACTCATTGTTAATTCTAAGATTACAATTATAAGAAGCAGAAGAAGGAGAAAAAAAATGAACTGACAAAGAAAAGATTAAACAAATGGAAAATAAGTCGATTGGTTCCAAAAGCCTTCATCATTGGATAATTTCTGGGTAAAAGCCATTCTAAGAAAGAGGTTTGTATCTAACATGTTTTTTTCTTCAAAACTGTAAATGAGGAGAATCTATGTTTTGGCTGAGTTAAGAGTCTCAGAATTTTTGTCTGGCTGTTCTTCAAGATTTTTTTTTTTTTTTTAAATCTCCAGAATACATATAAATCTGTGGCACCTTTTTGCTTTACCAACCCACAAGCTGGTGATATAAATCCATTCTCTATTTTGAAGTCATCTGTATAATCAACAAGCCAAAAAATATTAAGTACTTCCTAAAGGCTTTTGTGAAGGATGCCTAAAAGCTTTTTGCTGTTTGGACAGGTAAGGTAGTTTCAACACCAGCAAGTGATGAGACATATTTTGTGAAGAGATATATCTGATGAGCGGATAGTGCAAGAAGAAGTGGGTCGTTTCAGATCTTTCACAAAAACAAGTTGCTACAGATAAAATTTAAATACGATTCACAGATTCTATTTTTGTACTAGTAACTGTCAGACCAACCCTCATAAACAGATACGTTTTTTTATTGCCAATGTTTAACCTTCCTGCCTACAAAAAAAAAAAAAACGTGTGCCAAAAGGACGTTTATTCCGGAGACACTGTTATTACTGCATACACTTTTGGTTCCCTCAGCAATGTTTATTTTAAAAAGTGTGTTATACTGGAACACACCTATTCTATTGTTAATAGACTCTCCCACCTATAATAAGTAGGAGTAGTAGCAGTCGCCAGTGGCTCAGTGAGTTGATCAGTCAGTCGATGTCGGATATTAAAGTATCAGCCACCACAATTAGATTGCTGCGTCATTAACTATTATATCAAGTTCCTAACGTTTTGTACGTTGAACCTATTTTAGGACTGACTTAGTGAAATACAAGCCTCCACTGTGAAACTACTCTATAACAAAGTGACAATTAGAATTTTAATAAGAACAATGTATGAAAGTGGATTTATAGATTTTCTTTATTCTTGAGAATTGACAGCAAAGATATTAAACACTATTTATTAGATTGCTTATTTACAAGAATAATTTTATATTTATAAGATTATACAAAATATGTGAACCAACAATATTATTTACCATTTTATAAAGAAAGAAATAGGAAAATAATTTTTTATTCACAAATTTATAAAAATGTCTATGAACAAGAAAATTTAAATAAACATATATCAACAAGTAGCCATGATTATACATTTTTTTAAAAATACATTTTCTGGCCATTTCTTTCACATAAATTTACTAAAATAAGTTGATAACTCTTTTATATTTTGATAATTTTGTCATTTTTTTAATTTTTAAGTAAAAATATTTCTTTTTAAATTTATTTCTTTATATAATGATAAATAATAAATATCACTTGGTTAACATATTTTTATAATCTCCTAAATAAACATTGCCAAAGGAATCAAAAGTAATAGTGGTGTCAAAGGAATGACCATCCTTTTTGACACACTACTTTTTGTTTTTTTGTGGGCACAAAGGTTAAATATTTCCTATTTTTTTTCTTTTTCTTTCAATGCCATATCTCTTCAGAATGTAAGCAATCATGACTCTTCAAAGATTTATCTGTGAATTGCTATGTACTCTTGGGAAAGATAGTGGTTTGCCATTGCCATCTCCACAATTTGGAATTTAGAGTAGTCTCTCTCTTAGACTGGTTGCAACATAAAGCCAGAGAGCCTTATCTACCCTAATATTTAATCCATACTTGGAGAGAATAAATGGATCCATGCCTTTTCCAAGAGCATTTGTGCAAAATTAAATAAAAATAGACTAGCTAGAATAATGTTTTGGCTGAAATTTTCCACTGTTCTAAATGTAGTCAGATTTTATATAGCATTTAATTTCAGCATTAATATGCTCAGTGTCAAAACAACAATAATTCTTGCCTTGTTTTAACCTTTGACCAACATCTACTCACCCCACCATCCGCCCAGGGTATGACAATAAACTACATCTGGCAGTAAGGCCTCTGATTGGGAGGTTTTGAGGAGCATGGAACCACCTCTTAATTGCTGTTGTTTCCAGGTCAACCCTGGTGGTAGCATCTGTTAGGGCCCCAGCTATGAGCAAATAGTGAATCCCAAAAACAAAACACTATGAAAGTATAAAAATACAATTTTATAGTAAAAATACTATATAAAAAAATTAACAACAATACACATATACTAACAAATTGTAGCAACTTCACCCAAATCCATTTAAAATACTACCAAACAAGTAACACAAACCTTTTCACAGTATTAATCCATATAATATTCTAGAATTTCTTAAAGAAATCAAAAAAAGAAATCCAAAATAACACTTCAACAAAATTACAACATAAAACACATATATCCCAGTCTCCAGCAATTATCTCCACACAAACATGTATATGCAAAAAAACTGAGTATCATCTACCACGTATTCAACTGTGAAAGCAGAATAACATATTTTTATTACTTCCATGCTCCCAAGAAAATTATTTTTTGGCATTAAATGACTCATAAGGAGTTGATATTCCATTAAAGAAATCAATCTTTGCTTGTGATTCTCTGACACCACAAAGTTCAAAGAAGGATGGTCCTCACTGAAACCTACAGCTTTCATTCGCTCAAAGCCACTTTTAAACAATTTGAGAAATCAGTTCTACACAGCTGACAGTTTTCATCTTTTCTGAATGAGTTTGGTGCTATGCATGACATCCATATGAAAGACTTGATCTGATGAGCCTCTTTAAGAACAAGTTTTAGGTCAATGTTTTAATTTTGTCACAACTTATAGTGTTGGGCTAAACTACCCCTAGTGCAACCTATTCAATGTTCAATTCCCTCATCTCCAATACAAAATTTGTTATAACTGATCTAAAATACTGAGGTATTTGAAATACTTCATATTTACTAATTTCACATTTCTGTTTCAGGGTAAGTGCCATCACTGCTTTCATTCCAATTTCTAAAAGTAAGATTTTTGTATTTGAGCATGCAAATCATGTTTCAACATTACTTATAGATATATAGTGACAAAAAAAAGGCAGACCTCACAAAACGATCAAAAATAGTTAGCTCCAAAATAACACCAACAAAGAAGATGGGGAATTAAAAGAAAAGCCTGCAAAGTCTGCCCACAAAAAGTTAAAGAACTTATACAACGAGAGATCAGAATTGTCAAACTGAGGCACGTGTGAAAGCTCAGTGTTAGTAAACTTTGAATTTACTTTCTTAGTAGTCCAATTTTAAAATGTAACCAAAAAGCCACAAGTAGCAAAATTCACAACTGGTATCCTGACTACATGAATTTAAGTGTGCTACTAGATTGGCAACTAGGTCTCACCATTTTTACTGTTGAACTAAGTAGATACAACCACCACTTCTACTCTAACAGTTTTTCTTGCACTTTCTATCTGTGGAATTCCCTTTTGATTTCTTGCTTTTCTGATAACTACAATCTTCAAAGACTTAGTGTAATGTCAATGGCCATCTTCCATTTTCTTGAGATCTGTTCCTTTTTGTGCTTTCCTTAGTCCTCTCCATTCTCAGTTTTTCATTCTCTTTCCCTCCCTGTTCTAGTGGCATTATTGCCTTGCTTGAAGGTGAAACGATTAAAATAAAAAAGGAAAGAGAACAACACTGTACTTTCAAATGTCATCCAATCTGGTAAACCTGCTGGAAACCAAAATATATACATCATCATCATCAGGACAATCACTGCTTTCATCAAAATCAACAAGTCTTTAATCCCTATCCAATTCACTGCCAGAGTAAGAAGACATTAATTTCTTTCAAACTATCTTATTAGCTGCTCCATGACACTCATTGCTTTCACTGCCTTCATTGTAATGTATGAATTATCTTGAATCTAATTCACTGTCAGAGTCAAACACTGCAGAACAAATGACATTTCTTGCTAGAGATCAGTCACTCCCAAATGGTTAAGAAACTTATTAAATCTTTCCTTTAAGATTTATTCTTGATAAGTGGTCACTTCACAGAATTCATTTCCTGTCAAGTAAAGAAACAAAGAGTTTTTTTGAGAGGGCCTTTTCTTGCCAAAATTCAAATAATGTTTCAGTTGATTTTAGATTGCTTTTTTAAAGCATTGACAAAAAAAAAATAAAAAGATGACCCCTTAACAACATTGAAGTGTGTGTGTGTGGTGATGTCAAATTCTGTAACCCCCTTCCCCCAGGTTACAGAATTTGACATCACCACATCAATTTCCCCAGTGACAGCCAAAGAGAGTAATTACTTTGTTATAAATTTTGATGATGGAAAAATTAAGGAAACTGTTTTTCTTTCAACTTTTCTTTCTCTTATAATTGTCACTTCTTAAAAAAAACTAGAGCCTAATATTCAAAAGCAAAGAAAATACAGAAATGAAATTCATAGAATCATACTGACATTTAATAAGCTCAGCTCAGTACAGCACCAGGACACAAATGAGGTTCACCCAGTGAAGATCAAAATCACTACAGTAGAAAGAGTCTTCAAAAATAGTTTGCAAAAAAAACATTCACCTACTGCTCAGTTGAAACTCCTGCCCAGTCTTTTGAACAGGAGTAGAGGTTCATCCTTTGTTTCTTGTTTAGGATCCAGTTTCCAGTTCATTTTAAAGTCTACTTCAATCCTATATTTCTAACATCTCTGTTTAAACTCTGAAATTTTATTTACTTTTTTTCCTTCAATAGGTGTAGATAGGTTTGCCTATCATCTGGTTCACATGCCTCCTTGGTCTATGGAACAGGAGTAGAGGTTTATCCCTTGCTTCCTCTTTAGTATTGGGTCTCTGGATCCATATGAAGTCTTCTCATTCTCTTTCACTCCCAGTAGCATCATGTGTTGGGGTTAATTGATTAAAAAAAATTCACTGTTCTAAAGTGAGATACCTAAAATATTTATTAAGCTTATTTTGGCATAAGGACAACTTAACTGTGAGTCATTCAATAAAGATCACGTGCTAAAAGTCAAATAGACTAAGTTAATAACCACTGTACTACAGTGAAGCATCCATATTGCTATTTGTTTAGTAAGCTTAGCTTTGGACAACACAAAGTCTCAAATGTCAAGCGCACAGTAAGGATCAAACTCACTGCAGTTATTATAATCAATAAAACAAGTTTGCTAACTGTTGGACTATGGGAATTTTAAATACATTTACAAAGTTTAATCTAGCTTAAGGCACTCAGTAAAATTCAAATTCACTATAGTAGTGATAGCCTGAGAGACTAGCTTGCAAACAGCTGCTCTATTGAGAAGTAGCCAAGATTCACAGAAAAAGGGAATAAATTAACTTCTTACAATGAATCTGATAAAACATCCATGATCAAAACATTCCAGTTTGATTGTGTAGATCATAGACTGGAAACAATATATTGAATCAGAATCAACTTTTGAATCAAAGACTCTCAAAAAAAAAATCTAGAAGATAGTTTGTTTTTGTTTTCAGAAATTTTGAGATTAAATATTATCATTCCCCAGGGTTTCCAACTTTGTTGAAACACAAACTTCCCCTGCCTGACAATGGGTCCTGTAAACCAGCTAATGCCTTTCCTGTTAGGAATTAACTAACATTCTCTAAGTAAGTATGAATTTTCTTTTCCAAAACAGATTTAGGTATTTAATCCTATATAAGATACCATGTACAAATCTATATATCAGACCATTGATTCCCCTGAGAGTAGTGGAGAGATGCAGGAAGCAGTGAGAAAGGTTGAAAGAGAATAAGACTTTAGAAGGATCCAGAGACCCAATACTAAACAGGAAGCAAGGGATAAACTTCTACTCCTGTTCCATAGATAAGGGAAGAGTATAAACTGGATGATAGGCAAACCTATCTACCCCCAGAGGGTGGCAATGGGACAGACTTTGTACCTGAAGTGTATCCTATTTATATAAGAATTATTATGGGAAATACTAAATACTCATTTGACATGCAATACTAGAACCAAGAAAATTCCAATCAAATGAATTACTATAAATTGAGAGGGATGGGTCTTTAGGTATATGTTTTAGTAAGCAAGACGATGATAACCCCAAAAAGTTTGGGAACCACTGGATTAGAATAACAATGGATAACCAAATAATAAAAAAATCTCCAAAGTGATATTTTGCTGCAAGAAAGGAACTTCTTCAGAATAATATTAGTCTGACAAACTTGACATATGTGAGAATAATCCAGAAACTATACAAACCACCTGCATATGGATAGTGTTGTAATTTTATCTCATCCTTGTCACCAAAATGTTGTAACTTAGGGAAGGTTACTGAATAGAATAATCAAACGAAGGTTGGTAATGAACAATAATACTTAGGACACGAACAACACATATAAGTTTTGCCAACAACACGTAGAAGTAGTAGTCAACTGCTAGAAGTGAGTCAAGTGAATTCCACAATGAATCTCCAACTGCAGACCAACATACAGTATTTACTATTGTATTAATGTGAGTGGGGACATACCCATTATCTTCCGTAGGTATGCTACAACAGATAGAAAAGAAGTTCAGTAAATATACAAAAATAAAAATGGGTGTAAGACAGTGATGCATCTTCTCACCAGACCTTTTCAACATATGCAACAAAGCCATTCTATGAGAATTAGAAGTCCTACCAGGTTTCATTATTGGCAGCCACAATCTTAACAACATAAGATATACAGATGACACAGTGTTGATAACAGAGAGAGAAAAGAAACTACACAAACTCCTACAGAAGGTAGGGAAGGAAAGTGAGAAGAAAGAACTAAATATCACTTGCAAGAAGACTAAATGTATGGTTGTTAGCAAAAGGTTTCAGCACAAAAATGCAAATTACAGATTGGAAATACAGAAATCAAACAAGTGCAACAATTTAGATATCTGGGAAGTGTACTGATAGAGGATGGAAAGTATGACCCAGAAATCTAAAGGTGAATTGAGATACCAAAAAATGCCTTCCAAAAGCTAAGCAAGGTATTAAAAAACAGAAAAATATCATTTGAAACAAAAAGCACTGAACTGTTATGTAATATCAGTCCTCCTATATAGCAGTGGATGCTGGAGAATCTCTTCAAAGATGAAGAAGAGACTTGAAGCAACAGGAATGTTGTTCTACCAAAGGACACTGAGAATACCACAAACTGAACATGTGGGCAATATCAAAGTTCTAGAGACAAGAGTAACAAAAAGGACACTTATACTTAATATCAAGAAGAGACACTTGAAATATTTGGGGTACATAATGAGGAAAGAGGGCTTGGAAAATTATGATACTCACAGGACAGATTGAGGACAGAGGAAAGTAATGGCCAACCTACCTGATGAGTGAATGGATGACAGAGCAGTGTTTGAGAGAGATATGGCAAAAAGACAAAGTTATTAAGAGCTACAAAGGAAAGAAAATTGTGGAGAGCCATGATTTCCAATGTCCCAAAGGGACACAACACATAGAAAAAGAACAAGACATTCACTTACCCACTTAATCCTATTTACTTTGTCCGGACTGTTGTCCTCATCTTTATTGTCAGATTCACGTTTCAAAATGAATTCTTTTATTTCGCCCACCAGGGTAGATTGTTCTCATTCCATGTGCCATGCCTTTTCTGGATATTTCAGTTTCAGTTATTTCATTTTAGTAACTCAACTCTCCAAGTTTCTTTTTGTTCACCTCTGATGTGATGTCCAGAAAAGGCATGGCATGTGGAACTAGAACAATCTACCCCATTTGATGAAATAAAGGGTTCAGTTCAAAATTCCAATGTAAATCACCAGAAGAAAGTTGAAGCGTACAAGGGCCGAAATGTTGTGAATATGACAATAAAGATGAGGACAATAATGTAAATAGTTACAATCCCTCATCACAGAAATATAGACAGATAATTCCAAACTTAGTTTCACATATGAAATTAAGGAAAATAAAAATCCCTTTCCTCACTGATAGTAATTATCAGAAGTTTATTATTTCAATATATGAAAAAAATTACAGGTTTTTTTTTTATTTATCTCACATATTTATGTCTACCATTCATCCATGCTTTGAATATTGCTGCCACATTTGGCCTGGTGCTCCTGCTATACACTTAGAGATTCTTGATAAAATTCAAAGAAGAATTTGCAATGTTATTGGTCTTGACCAGGCATCTCGGTTTCAGTCAATTTCCCATCACTATGACATAGCTTTCCTGTGCCTTTTCTATAAATACTTTCTGATTCTATAAATATGTTCTGATGAACTTTCCTCTATGGTACCTAGATTTTATGAATTTAAGTGCGAGGCCTCATCATTTTACAGTTGAAATGGTTAAATGTAACTAAGTTTTATGCTAATAGTTATTCTCTTGCACTTCTCACTTGTGGAACACTTCTAGCTTCTTGCTTTCCAGTCAACTTTGATCTTCAAAGATTTAAATGCAATGTCAATTGGTATCTTCTGCTTTCTTAATTCAATAATAACAATTTAATTTTCATCACATATTAGAAAAAATATGTTTAACTTTCAACTTTGTGGTTACTAACAATTTCACAAAAACACTTTGCAAATGAACAATGTTATATACAAATACTCTTGTCTTTTAAGAGACTGTGTTTCTGCAGATGATAAAAAGATAAAAATAAACATATATTGACTAGAACACAACAAATATCTTGAGATCATTCCCCTGTTTTCTCTATAATCATGTAACAAATCCATGGAACCCTTTCTAATTTCCATCAGATTTTGGTCAGTAAAACAACAGTTATCTGCTACTAACTGTATATAATATAAAAAGTACTTTTACAAATCTTGGAGGCTTTTACACCAAAAGAAAGCAATTGTGTGTAAGAAATGCCTTTGAATTGTTGGATCAAATTTTGCCACATGATACTAAAATCTATTTCCAAGTCATATCACATAAATTTGCATTCATTTCAAACTTTGGATTGTTAACAACATGAATGCTACACTTGTTATCTCTGTCCTTGAAAATGATTTATAATGGTAGAAAGTACTAAGAACCTACTTCATTTTGGCAAGTTCCATTTACAACCTTGTACCTGATATCAAAGGACAACACTAGGAGAAATTCCCCAAAAAGCTTTAAAGAGATTCCTTGTTTATTCTATTTAATAGAACATGCTTAAAAGAAATGATTGCATCCTAAATAGTCAAAATGTTCACAACATATTAATGTCAGAGTCCAGATCAAAACCAATAAAACTTAATACAAAGAAATAACACAGTCTTAAGATTGTTTGCAATAAATCAATTCATTAATTAAAATTAACTGATAGGAATAAGAAAGCTAGGGATTAGCTGTCACTCTAGGAAACATCAATAGGATAAAATTTCCCTGAAGAGGCAACAATTAGTTATGGAGTAAGAGACAACTGTTGAAATAAAAATTAAAATGAACAGAACTCTAGGATCATTTCTTTACCTTTTTTACAGATTGTGATATCATTGAGATTAAATTTAAATCTTTATTATTGCATTATTTCAAAATTTTAACACATCAGCAGATAGCTATTAATATCAACAACCAAGCACAAATAGTTATTAATTAAAAAAATTATTAATTAGTGTATAACATTATCCATAACTACATGTACAAGAATGTTGTTTTTGATAAAAGTTAAAAAATAACCATAAATACATAAAAAATGTGTATATTGTTAAAAATTCCTTTTTCCACAATATAGCTATTTATGCTATATTATAATGCTTATTACCTAAAACAATAATAATACTGAATAATTTTTTTTTAAACATTAAAGTATATTTAATCACATCTCCCTAATAGCCGTCATGAGCTGTTAGTTCAAGAGACAAAGCCCAGTAAGGTAACAAATATCTAGTGAGTCCTTTAAGACTTAAGATTTCCATGTTCCGTATTCTCTGTTCAAAGCAGAGAAACAAACTTCTATGAAATAAGCTTCTATGATCAAATTAACTCTAAAGAGTTAATTTGATCATTAAATGAAAAAAACCAAGTCTCGTGATTCAATCAGAGATGCATAATCTACTTATACAGCTCAACTGAAAGATTTTAACAAGCCTAAGAAAAAGATCAAATTTTCAGAATTACAACAGATCAACTTCTGACAACATTGAAGAAGTGGTTTTAAAATTCTGTCCTTGATTTTTTTTTTTTAGCTGTTTTTACTGTGGCCAATTCTACATAAAAACAGTTCTTGTTTGCTACTTGCTTGAGAGATTTTCCTAAATACTGTCTTGTCAGGAAGTAAAACTTTAAACAGTGTTAAAGACATATTTGTACATATTTTGCAGATTTATTAACAGTCATTTTTTTCTATTACAGACATAAGTACTTAAAAGCTTAAGAAAAAAAATTACTATTGATGTTTTTATATTGAGGTTTTATAAACAAAATTTTGAATATAAAAACAACACTTATATCTTAAGTAATCATCTTGGTAGTAGAGATCTTCATATACAAATTTAATACTGTTTATGCATCTTAAGCAGCTACTGTACTTGATGGACAAGGGCTGAAATGTCTTAATATCTATTTTAGTTACTGCCTACACTTATCTACAAAGAAATCTTATATTTTCACTCACAGAATTAAAAACCAAATGTAAATATACACTATTATATTTTGTATATTTGATATTTTATATACCATATTTTCTTGTGCACAATATGAGAACTTTTGAATGAAAATTAAAGGCAAAATAAGGGAATTGTATCATATACAAGTCAATGTTTTTAGAAATGTTTACTCAACTTAAAAACACTCTTATTTGAAGCTGTAAAATTGCAAATACATGCAGTTTTGCTTGCAAGATAAAGTTTGTTTATATTTTGATTTTCTTGTATTTTCATAAAGTTTTCTCTCTTCATTCTTAATGAAAGACAATTTTTTTTTATTTTCATAGTTTATTAATATGTAGAAATATAATAAAGTCATATCAAACAGAAAAGTGTGATAGATTAACACCTTCAAATGTTTAACTGGGTATGTCTCATACTTAACCCCTTTCCCTGAAAATAAGTTTTGAAACAGAAATTAGGAGAAGAAACACACAATGGCTAAACATCCAGTTCATTTCTATTCTTTAATATTGTGAAAAATTAAATATTTTTGTTAAGTATGTGTACAACCTTGTGATTTTAATAGATAATATGGTACAACTTTTAAATCTAAATTTACATAGGGATGGTTGCAGCACAGGATTGTATTATACTCAGGGATGTAATTTACTCCGTTTTTAAATTCAGAAACACGGGGCCATATTATACTCAAGTCGTATTATACCCAAGAAAATAGAGTAATCTTACTGAGAATTATTCAATTTACTGTAAAACAAGAAAAATACCAGTGCAATTACTTCAATGTCTCTTACTCTAAGACAGGGATTCCCATACTTTTTTGCATTATTGCCTACTTACACATGGAAAAATTTTCCACCGCTCACCTGTATAGTAAATATTCAAAAGCATAAAAAAAATTGTTTGGTAAAATTTTGTTACTGGTCCATAAACTGACTTTATGCTGTAATAAAAAAATAACAAAATACTGCTGCTGTTAATACCGTATTAAAGAACAAACAAAAGCAAATTTGGCTATTGAAAACTATATATATATATATATATATATATATATATATATATATATATTAATTTAGTTTTATGGTTAGGGTTTGCGATGCAATTTTTGACAAAAAATTAAATGATTTTTGTTCATAATTATCAAATGAAAAAGAACATACACTACTGGCAACTAATAAAAATTCAACAAATATTTTTATATTGTTCTTCGTCTTTCTTTATCTGATTTATATTCAAAAAAGAATGTTATTTAATCTGAAAAATTTGAATGTTAATAATACGCAAATATTCATTGTTTGCAGGGATATTTATACCTTATTTATTTAGGGATGTGACCCAGTTATTCCCATTTAATCTCCTGTTGTATTTTATATATTTTTTTTGCCTATCTACTTTGAATATTTTTTTCAAGTAGCATATGTTGAAATACTTTTTAATACTCAAAATCCTATATCACCCATTTCCAATCACCCACCATTTTCTGTCCAGTTACTCATCACCCATCCAACAGGGGGAGGTTGGGAAACCCTGCTCTTTTAAGAGCATAAGAATTATCACATTTCTAACGATGATTATCAAACTTTGAATTAGCAGAACAAGCCAATATCAAAAGAGAATTGAATTTGGGAACTTCATAGAAAGTATACAATTTTAAGGTGGTAAATTTGCCAAAGAATGTCAAAATCAGCCCAGGGATTAAATAATGTCTTCCTTAAATTAGTTACAATTTGAAAAAATTAAATAAACACACACACACACACACACTTCTTAAACCAGTTAACATTGAGCACAGAAATCAAACAAATGAAATGATGAAAAACGGTGAAAAAAACCTAAAATTCTCAAGAGTTTTAGGTCTTTTTCAAGAATGTTAGGTCTCTCAAGAGTTTTATATCATTCTAATGAGTTTTAGCTCTTTTCCAAAAGTTTTATGCCTTTTTCAAAAGTTTTAGGTCTTTTTCACATGAATCCTTATTTACTTAATGTCTAAGCAGTAAACAATTACTGGTTTGGAGACAACCTAGTCAAGAATATGCTTGAACCACCTGCAACCTGCTTTCAAACTAATGCATCTGTAACTCCTGAAAGAACTGCAGATTTATGAAATCTCAAGTACTATTTCCTGTGCACAAAACTGGGTGGTATGGCAGAATGATTCAAAAGAAAGCAATGTCCAAAATTGGCACATTCTCATGAAACTGGTTCTTGCAAATACATTGGTATTGGTATGATGCCATTATTGAGGAGAGCCCAGTTCAAGACTTGATTCTTTTATCTTATTTTTTTTTTAATCTAGTTTCATGTCACATGACTCAGAAGATATTTAGCAAAAAGCAAGATAAAATTATTACTGTAAATTGTGTCATACAAGTCAACCTCAAGAATTTTAGCTCAAAATTCTGATTTAGGGCTATATTTACTGTATAGGTTGACACCCACACAAAAGTGGCCCAAAACTGTAACCCAAAAAGATTTTTTTAGATTGAAAACTTGACGTGTGCCACAAATTACAGTATTTGACCAAAACCTTAAATACTGTGACAGAAAAGCTCATACAGCAATCATTAAGAGTGTTTCACCATGTCTAGCCACAGAAGAATTTGTTTGTGTCCTGGGGATAATGAACAATATCCTGTAGCACCAAATTCTTAAGAGGAATCACTTTACTTGGGTTACTTCCACCAAGACAATGATTAATTCAAAGCTACTCAATTACAGATCAAGTAAAATTTCTGGATTTAACAAATAAAAAGACAGATTTAAATCCTATCAAGAATTTCTAAGGAAATTTCTCTCTGAATTTCTGGGATGAGGAATTATCATTATTTATATTATTTATATCCGGACTACCGTTCTTATCTTTGTTGTTTTTATCACAATGTTTCAGCCGTTATGCCCTCCAGTGTTCCTCAAGTCTATACCAATCTGGGTAACCTATAGGGTTGTAAACTGAACCCTTTATTTAATATACAGGGGTAGACAGTTCTTATTCCACTGCCCATGTCTAGGGATACCATCTAGTTCTTATTTTTAGTATACTGTGGTATTGCTTGCCTGTTTCCACTAAGTCCAAGTCCATACTGCCTGGCCCAGGGATGGAATCACAATTAATGTCACCAAATTCTCAAACCAATGCTTTAATCTACAGTTTTTATATGAAAAATGGCATAAACTTTATTCTAGTCACAATGTAGAAAACTTTTATTTAGTTAATACTTTCACTGTTCCCTAGCTGCATTGGCCTATTCTGGAGGAAAAAATAAATTACTATAAAGATACTGAAAGTGATTTCTCATGGGAACATCATTTTGGTTTCAAGTAGATATTCTGCAGTACAGAATAAGCTAAATGATACCCCAATATACAATAAAATAAAAATACATCATAAAATTTTACACCATACTATATGCTTACACTAGTTTTGGAAATAGCACTAAGTGATAATTTATAACAAAAGCTAAGAAGAAACATTGTTCTGAAAATATCACCACAAGAACCTTTTCTGTCTGCCATCAACATGAATAATGCTAAACACCAGTAGAGCAATACTCCATGACATTCTTAGGACTCACATTTTCCACTGACATGAAGGTGAGTGACTATAACAAATCAATTGCTAGGTCTACTTCTAGGGATGTCAGTTCATTGTCTTATGCCAGAAATGTTTTCTCGTTAGAAACCATCTTGCACATTTATAAATCTAACATTCATCAGTGCATTGAATATTGCTGCCATATCTGGTCTGGTGCTCCTGCTGTATATATTGAGATTCTTGACAAAATTCAAAGAAGCGTCTAATGGAATCGATCCAGACCAGGCAACTCGACTTCAGTCTCTTTTTCACTGATGTGACTGCTCACTACCTTTTAGACTAATATTTTCATGGCAACTGTTCTAGTGAACTTTTTCCCACTAGTGTCTCGACTACATGAATTTAAGCAATTAGATTGGCAACTACTGTTTTACTGTTGAACTAACTTGATACATGAGCCACTTCTATTCTAAGAGTTTCTTTTCTCGCACTTCTCACCTGTGGAACCATCTTCCAATTTCTTGCTTCCCTGCCACATACAATCCTCAAAAATTTAAATGCAATATCAATTGCCATCTTCCATCTTTCTGAAACCCTTTATTGTCCTTCCTCACTCCTCCCCACTAAAGTCTCCACATTTTCTTTCACTTTCTGTAAGCCCCTGCGTCCTAGTGGGATTATTGCCTTGCTTGGAGTGAAATGATTAAGTATATGATTTTCATGTAACGCATTTTGTCCCTTCATTTGACTAGGTTTGAAAACAAACGTAATCTGATGAAGTCCTAAGATTTTTATAAAAATAAAAAGTTAGCCTTTCTCTTAGATAAAGAAACCTTTTATTTTTTGGACATAAGCTATTATACAGATTCCCTTCACTGGTCTAGGCTTGAAAAATAACTTAGTCTGATGAAGTTGTAAGGGACAAAACACATCATTTGAAAACTTTTCCACTTTGTCATGCATCTTTCTTTCAAAACTGATCTTGATATATATATATATATATATATATGTGTGTGTGTGTGTGTGTGTGTGTGTGTGTGTGTGAACAGCAGGCAATGTAAATTTTGTAAATATCTAAGAACATTCACTGCAGCAGAAGAGTTAATCATAGGCATTCAAGTCTTTTATTAAAAATTAGTCTAAGACAAGTAAATGACTAGGGAGACTATGTAGAAAGGTTTTGTAACAATTTTTGTGTAAAATGCAATTAAAACCAATTATATAAATCCATAACCTCATAATGAAAAACTACTTTTTATGCAGCAAATGTTTAACATAATCTGTTGC
The DNA here is from genome assembly GCA_903632075.3 of Acanthosepion pharaonis. Taxonomy (NCBI): domain Eukaryota; kingdom Metazoa; phylum Mollusca; class Cephalopoda; order Sepiida; family Sepiidae; genus Acanthosepion; species Acanthosepion pharaonis. The sequence continues at coordinate 2,871,807 of CAHIKZ030005169.1, read as the reverse complement.
CTAGAGTGAACATTAACTGCATAAAGTAAACACTATACAGTCAAAATTTCAGATCAAAATTCCATTATCAAATACATGAGGTTCAAGTTTTTATTTTTCTGAGAAAGTTTTAGATGCAAATTGTTTGATTGATATAAAATTAAAGAATTCCACTAAAAATGCGGTACCTATGGTTTAAAATGAATTTTTAAAAATGAACAATCTTACCTGAAGCTTTTATTTTAGTTTTAATTTCAAGCTAATAGATTAAATTTAATATTTCCAAGAAGCAAAATACTTTGCTGTATTTCAAAAACTAATTTAAATTTACTGGAAAAAGTTTTTTGTGTTTTTTTCATAAAATTAAGTAAGTGGGGGTAACAAATATAAAATAAAAATTATTTTTCCAAGATTTTCTAAAAAGAAAAAATTTAAAGAATAATTTAATTTATTTGTGAAGTATTGAAAATTTCATTAAAACCTGATGATTATTTGATTTTTGCAAGAATTTCCAAAATAATGTGGTTTTAACATGAAAAAATACACTAAAAGCCTCTATACTAATATTTAGCCCACCCACTGATGCAAGAAAGTACTAGAAAGGATTAAAAAATTTAATAAAATAATCAAAAAATTCTTTGGTCTTTCCTCTTAATAACAACAAACATTCTGACAATAAAACTTTGTTTTTATCAAGTTTGAGGTTATTTTTCATCATGGTATGATCTTTTTTTAGAAAATTTTTGGAGGTACCTATATAGAATGATTGATTTGAGAAAAATACACCCACCCATGCTGACAGGTATAGAAACTTTTGTTACATAAAATAAATGAAGTGTAGCAAACAGGCATTTGATTTCAATGATTCTATCATCTTCGCCTGATAGAAGATCAAAATTTTTTTTTAAAATTAACCTTTCTTTTAGATAAAGCAACCTTTTATTTTCGAACATATAAGCTATTATACAGATTCTCACAACTGGCAAAGACTGAAAATAAGTTTCTGTGGATCCCTGGAAGGAGATCTCTTATTTCAACTTTGAATCCAGTTTCCAACCTTTTCAATCACCTCACTAGAATTAGCAAAGACTATCTGAACTCAATTGTTAAACAGACTTTCCTGTTGACTACAAGAGTGTGCTTTCAGATTTAAATAAATCAATATGCATTCAGATAATAGGAAAGTCTTTCATGCCCCTAGCAAATGATTTTTCAGTCTACCAATGCAGGAAGGATACACACTTCACTAAATATGTTTCAAAATACCCAATGCAATATTTCGCAATCTATTAAAACAGACTATGAAGAAGATAGCTTCTGCAAATTTGTTATTCTGGGACAATGTATTCACCAATCTTTGATTAAAATAAAGATGAGGATAATAGTCTGAAGAAACATTGCTTCTCATACGATCATCAAAATTAAGCAACATCAAAATTGGTCAGTATCTAGATGGGTGACCACTTGAGAATACCAGGTGCTGTAAGTTTGGATGTGTGGGTGGTGTAATTGGATAATGGCTTGGAATTTGAAATCAAAGAGCAGAGTTTCAATTGCAGTTGGGTTCATTATATTCACTCACATGCAAATACCCTTGGGAAAGATATTCAGTCCATCGCTCCCCCAGCTAAGGGTTAATTAATAGGAGTTGTATCAGTAAATCATTGTTATCTTCAAAAAATTCTTACAATCTAAAAATATTTTTCAAATAAAACTTGCAAAAAGTTTGATAAACTGTAAAAAAAAAAAAAAAAAAAAAAAAATAATCAGTCAATCAATCAATAGTATAAATAAATCTTAGAACTTCAGACAACTCAATTTTTTTCCTCTTAACAACGTTAAAAACACTTGTAAAATTCATTTGATTCTTTGGAAGTTATGAGTTCAATTCCTGTTCAATTCAATTTCTATATATCAGCTCAATATTATAAAGGTGGTTATCATTTCCCCAAAAGGACACGGATATCAGAATAAGTATCAGAATAAAGACACTATAATTTGTGGATCAAATCAAAGAGGCTCTTTTGTGATGTTCCCATGTTACCAAATGCTAGTGACACCTGAGGAATAGGCAAGAGTCCATCAGTCAAAACAGAGAGACAAATATTAGAGAATTCGTTGCAAGGAATCATTGTATAATAATAGTACTTTCACAAAAATTAAGAAAAAAAAATAGAGCTTATCAGATTCAGTTCGGGTTGGTATAGTTATATATATAATCACAAGTCCCTTATCCCAGGTCATAGGGGCACCATATGTACTGCAGCTGTGGAAGTAGTGGTACATCTTGGGTAAGATAGCCTGATGAAGCCCAAACCTCTCCAGGATAATCTGAGTTTTTTTTCCTTTTCCTACACGGGTCACCAACCAAAGGTATATAGCCCATCCTCCCCTCTATTTAGCCATAGCTGAGGGGGGGGTGAAAGATGGATCCATACCTTTCCATTCAGTGAATGTAACAAACTCGACTAAAATTCAACTCGGTTCTCTGATTTCTCATTCCAGGCCTATATATATATATATATATATATATATATATATATATATATATATATATATATATATATCTTATTATTATAAAACAGATTGATTGCGTGTGTGTGTGTGTGTCTGTACGTTTATATATTGGATCGGATTTCCTACGTTTTTCAACTGATTTCAACAAAACTTCACAGGACTACGTAAAATTAACTTGCGGTGGTTCTGACAGTGCCAAAAATTATCTCAAGGCGGTATAATGGTTGGCAAGCTTGGTTTGCTAGATCAATTGCGACAAAGTAGTGAGTTCGTTCCTCACTGGGTGCCCCCTAATTTCAGTTTTGTGCCATGGTATATTTGTATATATATATGTATGTGTGTGTGTGTGTATGTATGTGTATATATATGTATGTGTGTGTATATATGTATATATCTGTATGTGCCATATTTTATTGTGTATGTATATTTATATTTAAGTGTATTTCTGTTTGTATGACTGTTTATATATTTATATGTTAGGGTATATGTATATTGGTGTGTGTTGGTATTTGAATGTATATTTATGTATGTATATGTAAGTACATTTATATATGTATTAGGTTGGTGCAAAAATAATATTTGGTTTAGTGTTGTATTTATATGTATGCATGTATATATTGGTACTTGTTATTATAGATAGATATATTTATATATATGTTTATATGTAGATATCTTTGTATGTGTATATATATTTATGTATGTTTGTGGATGCATATGTGTGTGTTAACACCTATTATGTGTGAGTTTGTTTGTGTGTATGTGTAGGTATGGAAACTTTGGTATGTCATTACTGCCACAGTAGTTAGTCTATGTGTGTATATATGTTCATATATGTATTTATATTGGGGCATATATTTATATATGTGAGTATGTGTGCCTAAAAATGTGTGCATATATGTGTGTATTTATGTTTATATGTATATGTGTGTGTATGTGTACTTGTTATCATATATATGTATATGTGCGTATATGTTTATATATTTATATGTATGTATTTCTGTATGTATATGTATGTATGTGTGTTTGTATATGTGTGTTAATTTGTGTTTGCTGCCGCGTGTGTATATATGTATATGTGTATGACTGTACACTTATTTCTGTGGGTTTCTTTATCCTGTTTTTCTTTGCCTAATATATAATGAAACTATTATCAACTTATATGATTAAAATATATTTTTATTGATATTTGTGGTTTTGGAATTTTCGTTTTAATATATTAAATAATATTATTTTTAACCATTTTTATCTTTGTATATTTGCTCCCTTAAGTTATAATTTAATAAGTGGTTAGCATTTATTTAATGATACTTTAAGTCTTAAATATTTATTGGTTGTGGTATCTGATTGTCTAGGTCATTGTCTGTGGATGTGTGTACGTGTATTTTTCAGTGTCTATGTGTATGTAGAGTGCATTCACATTTAATTGTGTATAGGTGTTGGTTTCCCCGTTTCCTTTTTTCATAATGGGCTGTAGAGATGTTCCTGTCTCGTTGCCTTCTTTTTTTTTTTTTTTGTCTGTATATATATATATCTAAATATGTCTGGGTGCTTATGTATTATAATCTGATTGTGTTTTTGTTGTTTTACACATGAGTTTAAGACCACATTCACACACTTTAGAATAAAAAATATATATACATGTATTGTCAAATGACTGGATATATTGTAGCGTCTTGTCGAACGTAATTTCAACGAAGAAATAAATTGAATAACATATGTATTTTTTCCTTTCTCAATAATTTTGTAGTTTTTAAACTTATAGTGATTAAATTTAGATTTTAAAATTGCCAGTTTTTAATTTTAATATTAAATTTTATCATATAATTTTATAATTATTGGTTAGTATAAATTATTTTTAATATAAACCATATTTTAAAGATCTGAATAGCTATTATAACATGATTTCGTTGTCAAGCTTTTGAATCTTTCTATACTTGGTTTTTGATTGGTTATTCTAGCTTTTGTAACAATGTGTTCCCCTAGTATAGGATCATTAATTAATTTGAAACTTTTAAAACCATTTATTTTAACTTCAACATCATCACTTGATAAGACACCGAGGGTGTTGAAACAAAATGGCTATATTTGTAGTGATTTTATAGCATACTTATGTTATAATTTATATATATATATATATATATATATATATATATGCGTGTGTGTGTGTGTGTGTGTGTGTGTGTGAGAGAAAGTCATTCCATATCAAATCAGCCTAATTTTTCAGTAGTTCCCATGGGCACCATCTCTGACTTTTATGAAATTTTAGTAGAAATTTTATGTCAGTTTTGATAATTTTAAAAATAGCATGTCAAATTTGGCACCTCATAATTTTGCATTCTTAGAAGATACCAAGTTGATATTGGGTGATCCTGTACTCTAAAATATGAATAAAATAGTCCTGTTTTTATTTTATTTCTAGTATGTAATAATTTATTTAAAGAACTAAAAATATCCCCACATCTAAATTATGAAATAAGTTATATCGAGTTGCTGAAAATGGAATCATCTACCTTACATGAATCGCTGTTTACGGCCATTTTCTGTTTTGCACTAAAGGAAAGGATATCTTTTTTTTCCATATATATCTTGTAAGTATATAGCCAATCTTTTAAGTATACAATATTACATTTTTTTTTTACTGAAGTCCACCACAGTAAAACTGTATTGCATCTTCTAGCATCAGGGTTGCTAACAATCCTTTATTTAGCTCTTTCTACTGTTGTCATTTGTTGAATTTGAAAAGTAAAAAAATAAAAAATAAAATGTTGATTTTCATTTATATTGTGCATTCACAAACTTACTATTTATATATTTTCTTCATCATGTTTTTTATTAGAACTTTACAAAGTTGGCAATCCTATGTAGTGTGGATGTCGTTATTAAAGATTGAAATTTGATGAAGCTACTGAATATTCAACTGTGCTCCTTTGTTCAAAATCCATCAGTCCAAAAATGCTTCCAGGAAGTGCTAACATTACAACAAAATTGCAGAGATGCTTCATCTTACTGTTTATAATACTCTTCTATTCTGTCAAATAACGGAAGAATCTCTCACATTAATGGAAGCATCCTTGTGGGTGATAAATTATTTTCCACCCCACAAACAAAACGCGGCAAGCCTCTTACTATTCTATCACTATTTCCATGGAAAGTGCTCAGACGGACTATATTCCTTAGTTCCACCAGTTCTAACCTTCACAGCTAAGACCCACCCTGCCACGCCCATTGTAATGAACCACCCACATTCCCTTCATATTCCATTTGTGAATAGTAAGTTGCACTTGCACAACTTCTTCCCACAAACTATCTCCAAGATGCTTCCCTGATCACTACAATCTTAACCTGTTCAAGTCTAGAACAACTGTTATCTTTCCCACATATCCATATAAATTATACCTATTACTCTGTAACACTCTACCTTGAGTGGCTCTTGGGCCTTGTACAGGGCGAACATCATCATAAAAAATTTGAGATATGTATTTTTTTTTTTAAATTGCCATAAAGAAAAATTTTTTAGAGCAATTTAATCAAGTATTAGTCAAAACATAAACTTGTTTTAATCATTCACCTCAAGGAAGGGAATGATGAAACTAGGACGCAAAGTTACTGGGAGTGAAAGAGAATGAAAAGACTTTTAGTGAAGAGAAAGGATAATAAAAAAAAAAAGGATTAAGGAAAACAGGAGATAACGACTGGCGTTGAATTTAAATTTTTGAAAGGCTTATGACCATCTCACATTGAAACACCATTTCCCACATGATCACCAAAGTTAAGCAATATCAAGCCTGGTCAGTATCTAAATGGGTGACTGCTTAGAAATACTAACTGTTGTAACCTTGAATATGTGTGTGGTATCATTGATGATGGCTAGAAATTGTTAATCAGAGAGTTGAGTTCCAATTCCTGTTGGGTTTGTTAGATTCACTTATGCAAAAATACCCTTGGGAAAGATATGAATATACATTTTCTCACCCAGCTATGAGTTAATTAGTAAACCATTATTATCTAAAAAAAAAAAAAAAAAAAAATTCTTACAGTGTAAAAATATTTTCTGGCTTTAAATAACCTGCAAATGGTTGATAAACTGTAGAAAACAAATCAATCAGTCAATCAATATAAATTTTTGAAGATCGTAGGTGGCAGGGAAGAAAGAAACTGGAAAACAGGCCCACAGGTGAGAAGTGCGAGAAAATTAACTATTAAAATAGAAATTATGGTTAGATCTAGCTAGTTCAACAGTAAAACAGTGAGATCTTAATAGCAAAGATTTATGGTTGAGTCGTGAATGTATCAGGCCAAATCCCTCCCTATGAATCAGGAACGAGGCAATTCCTTTGATTGCCTTTCAAATAATTCATATCTGACATTTTCAGTCATTACATATGATATTTAAACAGGCAAAGAATGTCGATTTTTTTCCCCACATTACATTTTGGGTTGACATGACCGAATGTGCATAGAAAACAAATACATGTTAGTAGAATCAGCTTTTTAAAATTTCAAATGATTTAATGATATAAATTAGAAAAACAAAAAGAAGCAAGCTACACTGTAATGAAACTGATAAAGTTTGATGCCAGGGTTTCCTTCATAAACAACGACTACTTATTTCTGTAAACTTCAAAGAAGTTTGATACTTGTAAGTATCAAAGACCATTGGTAGAACGGGGGGGGTTCTATTTGCTTTGGGGGATTCTCTCTTTTATTCTCAATTTTCGTAACTTAAAGATAATGAAAATCTAAACACACAGGGCAAAACAAGAGTTATTTTGGCAAAGTTAATATCAAAACTGGTAGCAAGGGAAATGAAAGATGTTTGTAAAACTTGAAATCTATCCCTACTCCTTTTCTTTCTTTCTTTGAAGAGAAAATAAAATTAGTTTATTTTTAGGTTCATGAAGAAATCAGAAACCCAGAGGAATCATCGTCTCCAACTTTTGGTATATTAAACCAAAATTTGATACAAACATTCACTGTAGGAAGATCTATTAAAAAAAAAATAGGAGTGGAAAGGAGTAAAATGAATGACTAAAAAGGTCTTTAGAGAGTTATGAAGAGAAAAAAAAGGAAAAGAAGAAAGGAGAAAAAGGAGAAGAAAAAGAAAAGAAAAAAGAAAAAGCAAAAAAGATAAAAGAAGAAAAGAAGGAAAAAACATCTTGCCATAAAACAGTGGTTAGAAAGCTGGCCTTACTGATCACGATGACTGGAGTGAGTTCAAACTTACCAGATGCACTACACTGATTGCATCAGACAAATAACTAAAACTTGCTTCATCATTGGGATATTTGTGTATTTCTCCATTAGCAGTAATGATCAAACACAGATAAAAACCAGGATTATAAATAAAAACTTTCAAAGTAGACAGACAGACCTTCATTTGAAAATTTTAGATATCACAAATTTTCTAACATTGCCACCCACTCCACCTATTTGTCCCTGTAACAAACTAACCTCAGTAAATATTGAGAAAAAGCAGGAAGGATGAGGTGTACAGTGAGAGAGAGAAAAAGGAGGGTGAGGTACAGAGTTAGAGAGAGAGAGAGAGATAAGGAAGGATGAGGTACAGAGTGAGAGAGAGAAAAATGAGAATGAGATAGTGAGAGAGAGATAGGGAAGAGGTGATGCTCAGAGAGAGAGTGAGAGATATATAATGTGGATGAGGTGCAGAGGTATGAAGAGAGAGAGAGAGAGAGGGAGTCTGAGGCATGCAGAGAGCAAAGGTGGTGGCAGAAAGAAAGCAGGGGAGAGGCTAAGAGAAAGAAGAGAGGCAGAAAGAGAGAAAAGGTGTGACAGATAAAGAGGGGGTGGCAGGAGGATGAGGCAGATGACCATTAAAGAAGATAGGTCCAAAAAATCTTTAAACAAAAATGGTTATCAAGCACTTATTTAAAAATAAATTCTACATTTGTCACTAGAAAATAAACTAGCAAAGAATTACAGAAAAGAGTGAATTGCATATATTAAAACATTAGAAAACTATACAAATGATAATAAGAAAAAAGGCATACAGAAGTTAGTATTTGATAAAAGAAACAACGAAATTACAAGGAAAAAAAAAAAAATCAGCATTTTGTATCGAAGACATCTTTATGCAAAAAGAATTATGAAGAAAACATCAAAGAATGCTATTCTGTATGCAAACATCAACAAACGTCTAAGAAAAATTATTTGCCTTCATGTGACATCAGCAAAGAGAAACCGTAACAGCCACAAGCAAATTCTAATAAAGAAGCAACAATACATGTGGGTGGTAAGAGGAAGGGGGGGTGATGAAATATTCTTGGCCAAACAAGGAAGGATTTTTTAAAAAGAAAAATCTGGATATTTTCTCATTTGGTAAGATTTTGGGAAGTGGGTTCAGTCAAGACTTTCTCCACGCACCATGAGATAAACAAAAATTCATTTAAACAAGTTTTGTTAAATTCAACAATGACCAGCTGTTTAACCTTTTATTGCATTCTAACAATTTTTCAATAAGATTTCGTTTATCCAAATCAAAATTGTGAATAAACTGTCCAAAGTTCATTTATTTAATCTGTTTTTGTTCAATTAATTTCAAGTGTCTCAGTCATTATCAAGAATTGGGTGTTGTCAGTTTTGATAGACAAGATTTTGTTGACTACATGCTGGCATTTTTTGAGACAGCCAAAAGTATTATACAAAAAAAAAAGAAAAAAGAGCACACACATGAACTTTGGTCAGTTTATCTGCAATGCATTCACATAAGGTGTCACCCAAAAGTTCAGAGAATTTAAACAATGTAAGTAAAGCAAATTTCAGTACAGATTTTTGGGTCTATCCTTTGTGAGCC